>JAYMSZ010003332.1:0-10703 GCA_036897665.1 Pelargonium citronellum | reverse complement strand
AGGGGACAATCATACCCGGTGTTTTTTTTCGTTAACATTTAGCCATATTTGATTTGAGATGATTGTATGAATCATGCATTCTTTTGTCATTGTTCTACCAGGTCTCAATGACGAATATTTAGACTAATTAACTTCTGATGTTGCTACATCTTTGCCCTTGTATGGTGTCATTCACTTTGTATATTTCTTGTTCTTAACTATTAGGTATTTTTGGTTCTCTGGTTGCATTCAGCATCCAAAACAAGAAATATTGGTGTCACATATTTCTGTGTTCTACATGATCATTCCTTGATACATATTTGTCAGATATAGTTCTAATTTTAAACGCTTTACTACAGATTGGGTAGGTGTTTTGGTGTGTTCAATGGGCATCATGGGGTTGCTTCTTAAGTCGGAGAGTCGGAGGAGATGGATATGGTATTCGTGCTATGTTGGCATCATACCAGCAGTTTTCTGGCTATATTTCTTGTTGAGGTACATCAACTTGTATAATTAGCATTCAAAATAAATCCGTTATTTTGACAATTGAAGCATAAAAATTCTTATGATAGCATTGTCAGAAGTCCATTGAAAACAAAGATCTTGGTTTCAGTTCCATCCATTCTAATTTGCATCCTCATTTCTTAAACAGCTTTGTTTTCTGGCAAAAACATGTATATAAACGTACTTCATCACTGGAATTGGACCATAAGCAACATGCTTTATAGTATGGTGTTATCATTTGCTCACTTGTGATTCTCAATGTGTAGAATGCCCAGGTTTCGGTGGGAACTTTTATGGCTTCCATTCGGACCTCTTGGGTATGTTTGTCAATCTGAGTATACTTGTATCTCCGTCTACGTATACTACTAGTTGTAACCGAATTGAATGAACAAATATGAATATGCAGAGGAGCTGGAATCAGTCTGTATATAGACCATATACTTGTGGAGTCACTGGAAGAGATAAAGAAACTTAGAAGTTACATGTATGAATATAAAGCCAGATAGAAAAGTTGTGTTCCTCCCTGTTTTCTTCACCTAAAGTAGTTTTGGATTTCTCACCAGACTGGAAACTCAAAGTAATGATCAGCCAGAGAGTGCTGGAAGTGAAGTTTCAACAAAGTGACTTGGAAGTCCAATCATCATTTGTGAATTTTGTGCATCTCAACTACACAAAAAGGAATCTATTTCTTCTTGAAGGGAAGGAATAGACATATATCAATTAGCAACAGGTTTAATATTTGCTTTTGAACAACTAACTTTTTTTGGAAGAAAAAATGTTCATACATTGTTATTGGTTTCATAATAAGATTCAATCTCAATTAGAGTAACATTTTCACATCATTCGTAAAAATACTGTTTGCTAGTATTGTTTTATGTTCTTATTTGACAGTTGTAAAAAGTTGCCATTTTCAAAATTTGAAAACCTAAAAAAACTGTGAGAACTAACAATTATGAAGATCTAGAATAAATGGATTTACTCTAAACCAATAGAGTTGTAGGAAAGTTAATAATATAATTAAAACAAGAAGGAAAGTGAATCTCAAAGCACCAGGTCTTAAAGCAATACAAACTGCAAAAATTCTCATTGATCATTTATCCAACCTATGGTAGATTAATCCTCATCCTCGATCACCTTGGTTCCCAACCCTTTCAGGCCTTCTGGAGGAATCTCGGTGACAGTGACAAGTGAGTAAAGCTCTTCCTTTGCATCTTCGTCATCATTCCTCTTGCGAGCAATGCGGACACGGACCCTCCTTGGAACGCTTCGAATACCCCTGCTCCAAATGTGCTTGTTGAGCTTCACGTCCACTCTCACATCTTTAGTTCCCATGGCCTTTTGTGCAAACTTCCTTATCTCCTTGATGGCATTGGGAGCTTTCTTCTTGAATGTGCTGTTTTCCAAAATGACACATCAGTGTTATTTACTTCATTTTCTCCAAATGAAGTAAAATGTAGAAGAGACTAATTGCAAATTGAAATAGAACTATTATGTTACTGCATTTTCTCATGCAACCGAAAGCAAGCTGTCAGATAAGGGATTGTTTCTTACCAAAACATAAAACAGGTAAATCCAAGTTGCATACTAAAACTAAAGTATCCAAGAGCTCTGAACAACATGGCACAAAAATACTAGCTCAAACTAGATCCAAACACTAGCACAAGTTAGAAGAGAGAAAATAGAGATCACTACCCATATGTAAAAACACAAATGATTGTTGAAATCTTCAATTCCAAATTTGATTCGACCGATTCAAGTCAATTCCCCACCATAACAATTCAAAGTGACTATTGAATCTCTCATGGATTCGAATCGGAAGAGAATCACCTGATTCCCAATTCGATTCTTCCCATTTGACAAATTAAACCAATTCACATGATGATAAAAAATTCCCATAATTCATCAACATACAAAGAGAGTAGACAATAATGTGTTTAACTAACACATTATCACTACTAGATTGTAGTTAAAGTAACAAAGTAACACCAAAATGTACTTTGTCAATGAATCATATTCAGTAAGATCAACTATTCGGTATTTGCATGCTGATTATACATGAAGAGTAGGCAGTGCAATATGATTTTCAATCATAACAAGAATATGATAAAGCACAGAAACAATGAAAGATTGGCATATACAATAATCTTTTTACAAGTTTAATTCTAGGATGCACAATTGTAGATTTCACAAAAATTACATGTAATACTAGATTGCATACTCTGAAACCTTCTATATGACAACCATTCGGTAATTCAAACAGAATACATTGCATTCAAAACAACAAAGATAAGAGCAATTTTAACCAAGAATGAACAAAACTAAGAGAAAACATTTCTTACCAGCCATGTAGGCGCTTGTGGAGGTTGATGGTGTACTCCCTGGTAACCACCTCTTCCTTTCTTCCCTTAGTCTTGTCCACCATTATTAAAGCCTCTCTCTTCAACTACAGCTGCAAAGAATCACACCAATCGTGAGCTCTGAAATCTCCACAAATCAATTCAATTATCAAAATCACTGTTCATACGAACAGGACGGACATCCAGATCCGAGTAACAAGTGATAAACTCAATCCAGCACAGAAAAAAACACACCGTTTGGTTGCTGAGAAAGTGCATCAAGTGAGAAGAAAAATACATAAAAAGAAGCAAACAGAGCTGACGAGATACTTTTCAGTCGAAAAAAGACTCGAAAATGAGATAGATTCAATGAACGATTGAACGATCTTCTCTCGAATTTCATTAATTCCTCAGATTTAAGCATCAGAAAATAGAAAAAATCAAAGTGAAAATCATAGATTGAAGAAGCAGACCTTAGGGTTTTGGAGGAACGCCGAGAGAGAAAAGCAGGAGAGCGACGAAGAGAGGTCTTAAGTACATCAGCAAAACACAAAACCCTAATTCTTGACCGCAATATTATGGGCTTTTTTAGCTTCGGTCTTTCCATGGGCCTGAGGCCAAATTGGGCCTATCTACTTTGTTTGACACGAGGCCCATTATCAACAATATTAAAGTCTAATCTTCTTTTTTTTTTCTTCTGAAAGATGGTCTAATCATTTAATAAGCATGAAAATTGAAAAGTACATAAATAATTAAATTTCTCAACAGAAAATTATAATATTCATATTCACATGATTGTGAAGAACATGCATATTTTATCATATACGAACTTCTCTAACTTCAAAAATAACCCCATTTTATAAAATTTTATTTTATACAAATTAATCAATTTAGTAACATTGACATTTTTATGGTTCACAGGGTTACTAATATTCAAAGTGTGTTGAGAAATTGACTAACCATCTCCAACGATTTTTTCTCTAGCATATGTACACTTTCATCAAAATTGTCAATATTCTAAAAAATAAAAGAAGAAGATGATAAAAAAATGAAGAGAAAAAACTCACTCGTTGGGGTTTGCCAATGTCGGTCACCATCCAACATCGCTCAATAGTTATGTTAGCATGCATTGACATGTTAGTGTCTATCTGAAAAGAAAAAAAACCGACTTAACTAATGTAAGTTGACCCGCCATCATCCACTGATGAAAGAATTTATCATCATTAGTGAACTTGATATATTTGTACACATTTTTTTTAATCAGTATTTGTACACAATTTAAAACAATAAAGTTTGACAAAATAAATAATATGTTAGTATATTGAATGAAAAAAGTGGTATCTGAGATTCATTTGTGCTTCATGTCTAGCCTGCATATATAACTTACTACTCTTGCTCAATCCAAGCATTAAAATCTCAGTGAATCTTGAGCCTGAGCTTACAATGACCTGTTTTATAAGGATTTTTGTTGTGAGTGAATTCTAAACATAAACTTAGTGTGAACTTTCTTTAGCCATCATTAGCACCATTGTTACATGACATAATGATAACATATAGTTTTGCAACTCACAATCAAAGTTTTCAACAAATTTATAATTTTGATGTTGGAGTAAATTAAAAAAATAATAATATGCATGTTGCAAGACGAAATGATTGCATTGTAGAGCGCAAAGAACAAAATGTAGTTTTGGACAGACAATTGGAGTGTGTCAAGAATATGGCCACAGAAAGATAAAAAATGCAAAGAAATATCATGTGAATGATGGTTACGACCAGAGGACTCACACGGGTCCTTGTAGCTCCATGAACAAGATATTGTATCTTGAGTTAATTTGTAATAGATTCAATTAAAACATTGCTTCTTGATTTGTTCCTGTGTTTTGTTTCCTTGTATGCGTAAGGCGTAAACGCACCGTTTTCTTGGGGAAAAATAGTCTTGTGTTTCAAAAGAAATGTTCCCCTATAAATTAACACTTAAAAGCAAATAAGTATAACTAACTTAAGCTACCATTTTAAAAAATATATATAACCATCCGAACTTGTCAGTAGTGGTTTTTTCCGTTAAGTTGGATGAAAAGTGTGACGGAAAACATCATGTATTTTGCACATGTTGATGATTTTTATTTAATGAAAAAACGGACGAGTGTTCACCGACTGAGGTTGACGAAGCTGGAGCAAAGGTCATCGATGGCGAAGGATATGGAGCAACCGTTTGAGGAGGTCGGAGTTCGTCCATTTGTCGATCTCATTGGAGCGGTCGAACGACGACAACACGCGCGCCGATGAACACTTGTCTGTTTGTCTATCTTGTTGGTAGGAGATGAAAACGAAGCGGTGGCGGTGCATATCGAGGAAGACAAAGCAGTGCTCGGAGGCTTGACGGTGGGACTTGCATCACGCTGAAGAAGACGTCAAATCCAAATCTAGCTCCTTGCGGCGGTTGGTGGACGATGACATGCTCACCGTGATTCAAATTCGCCAGCGATGGAGACGATTTGGAGAAAGGGCAATGGAGACGATCTCAGTCGTCGTATTTGGCCGGAGGTTTTTGGTGGCCGAAAAGCCGTGAGCCCAGCTGTCGCCGGTGACTACAAGGGGTGTTTTAGTCTTTTTGTGCACTAAAATAACATTGTCATAACAAAAACCACTATTGACAAGTTCAGGTGGTTATTTGCAAAAAATAATAGTTTAGATGAGCTATTTACTTTAAGTGGTAACCCCATAAGGGTTATTTGCAATTCTCCCAAATTGTAATGATACGAGATGCAAAATCTTATTGTTATTGCCAACAAACACATAGTTGGTATATTAATTGTCACGACACATAATTACCTCCTAAGCTCAAATAAATAGTTCGAACTTAAATTTGTTGACGAAATCCATTAACTTTTTTATCTTGATCTGTCGTATTCGCTCACATTTCTCTTAGGTGATGAAAATGTAGTTTTTTTTGTTAATATTACTTGATGCATAAACAATAAAATAGTTAAACATTGCAATAAAAATAATAATTTGTTAGTCATTTGTTTATGAGCAACAACATAAGTTTTTGTGTAATTAGCCCCAACTTTATTTCAAATAAAATAATTATTTATATTTCTCTCAAACTCATTCCGTCATATAGGTATAATAGGAAAAGTAATCTCATTCATCACGTGCATAACATATATTAGTAAAGAAACTTTGTCTGTTTATCAAAAAAAAAAAAAAAAAACTGTCTCTTTACTTTCTCTTTTTGGAAATGCTCTATAAAGTCTTCCCTAATAAGGTTTGAATCGAATGCATGTGATTGAGATTCTTACCCTTACTCTTGATATAGTTATTCAAAAACACCCGGGTCTTCGTTAACGGTGTGTTACTATTGCGCATGAACCAGAAATTCAGGAACAACGACTCAAGCCTCTAGCTCCACCCACTACAGTCCAAGCCTCCAACTCCATCGTCAAATTTTCATACGTACAACAATTCTAAAAATTTCCTAGTATGTGTACAAGACACGAGAAACATTCTAGTGTACCCGAATTAACCTATTAAAGTCAGAAGCATCATTTGTCAACAAATATTGTGTTTGAGTCTCGTTAACAAACAACACAATGGTCTCGGTGGTAAGGAATGCATGTTTGACAGCGAAGGTGGCTGAAAACACCATATGGACAATGTTGTTTTCTTCTGACGGAGATGGTGGTTTGCTTTGCCGACGACAAGGACAATTGTTCCGGCAAGGGTTGCTTCTCTTCCGCCGGAGAAATATGCTGCAACTTGTTCACAACAAATGACAGCAATGATTGATGTAGTAATTAAATCTCAATTGACTTCTTAATCTTCATCTACATCCTTATTTGAACCCAAGTCTATCCATGAAATAATCTCCATATCAACAAGGATAATATACTCTGTTTCACTCAGCTAGAGTCCCTTTAATTTCAGCTGAAAGACTATTATGTGCATCATGACCTTCAGTTTAACAAAGCTATTTATTGGTTCATTTGACTAAAAACACAATTGGTTTTGGTTAACAAGATGATAAATAAGTTCATCTTTTCAACCAAGTTTTATGATACAACAAGAAGTTACAGTTTACACCCATAATATAAAAAGTATCCAACTATTAACCTGATAGCATCGAGAAACTAGAAACGAAAGAAGATACAACTCACATCACATTATCATCATCATCATCTATACAAACTGACGACGGGACCAGACTCACAAGGGATGATCACGAGCGTAATCTGCAATCAACTTTGCTACAGAGTTGGGCTTCTCAACATGAGGAAGATGACCACAATCTGGTACTAGTTTCATCACTGCATTCGGTAGTTCACACACCAGTCTCTGCCACATTCCATTTTTATTACATTAATTCACGCCTCATTCATAATAACAAAACTTTAGTACAAATTAAGCTGAAGGCTCGCAACTAACCACTAAGAGCTTGTAGCTGATAATCTGATCATTCTCGCCACATATGATAAGTACTTGGTGCTTCACCTGCACAATCAAGACGTATACATGTACCTATTATATCAGGCAAGTTGATCTCCGAAATTTTCAATGTTTCCGTGACTTTGTGCAAGCAAAAGAGCGACTGCCAAACTAAGCAAATTTGCTAACTGCGGAGTATAAGAAACGAATATTTAACATCTATGATTCTTAGAATTCTGAGTGGAAAGTAAATATTTTGTACTGCTTCACTATAATATAGTTAAGCAGCTCCTACGCCATCATTTCCTTCCAGAAACTAAAAACCCAAGTTTTCATTTTAGTCTTTTTATTTTATTTTTTATTTTTTATTTATTTTATCAGCAAGCGTAACAACCGAGGCTCAAACCTTAAGCCACTTGTCATTGCCACAGGTAGTCAAATGCCCAATGCCTTGACGGGGAATAAAGACTTCCTACGATTATTTTCTGAATGACCAAACTACTAATTTTTATTGATTTATTACGGAGTATGATTATTGAAATGTAGACAAGGCAAAGCATTGCGATGAAAGAGATAGATGTATTACTCAGAAGGAAGCTGCATTCAATCCATCAAAGCGTAGTGCTACAACTTATATATCATACTATTGAAAAGGGCAGATCATACCTTTTTAATCAGGGACGTGACATTATATCCCCCACTAGTCATAAAATTAACAGTCGCGTCTTCCCACCAAGGCTGCAGACAGTGTAAGCGACCCACCTAGATGTAACATAAGAAACAAACCTTTAGTTTTCATCATAAACTAACTTCAATCAATAGTTATAATAAATTAGCCATAAGAAAACTATTCTCATTTTCATAAATTCAAAAGACGAGCTTACATTGGTCCAATCCAATCCTGTAGCTAACGAAATGCCATTAAAGGCTAATATATTTGCATAGAGCCGTAATGGGACACTCTTCAGTAAAGAAACCTGGTCCAGATAGAAGGTTAGGAAGAACAAAGCTTGGTAATTAAATAATTTATATGATAAACAAAATAAAGGATCCAAAAGCAATGGAGGCAACAATCAGGTTATCCAAAGTATGAAAAAACACAAAAATCTCCAGGGACATACGGCAAAAATCAAGACATAATTGTATATTTATGCATACATACAAAACAATTATCAACATAAACATATGTCATTATCACAACATCAAATATACTTAGTGAGCTTAAATATGAAATTGCCAACACTTTCTTCAAAATTATGGAGTAGGAAGACCTACCCCAGCATAGGCTATTATTTTTGGTAATTTTGCCAAGTTCCCTGTGCCTTGCGCATATACACTTGCATTGATCAAAACCAACTTTTCAACCTGTAAAGTAGAAAGAGAATTTTCTAATATATGTATGATATGTTAAAGTTGAATAAGTGAATGCATAAATTATGAAAGTCAGTGTTCTTTTAACTAGAAATTCCGAGTATAGATAAGCACATCAAGGTGTTTCCTTTTTGCCTATCCGGAAAAAGAAAAAATAAGGTTAAGAAATCCCAGGTCCACGAACCTTCTCATTGGTTTATTTATTTATTTTATCATTTTACCAAATTTTCTTCCCTTTTTATTTAATTTTGTTTTACTGCAACTTGTCTGTGTTTGTTTCTTAATCATCGAATGACCATTGTCGTTGGGTGTTCAATAGAAAACGAAATAAGAATCACAACACCTGAAGTGAGCATTGGATTTGAAATAATTGCAGTATGATAATTAACATATATAACCAAATATAGTACTTACAGCTTCTGGATAATTGACTGCAAAGTCAATTGCAACAGCACTGCCAAGACTTGGTCCAACCAGAATCATTGGCCTTTTAATGTGAGACTGCCAAAGCTAAAATGCAAAGAATATAATGTTGGTTTAGTGCATAAACTCAAAGAACGAAATTGAATAATCAAAATGGACAATAAAGTTATTTGGTGACAACTAACTACTGCAGCATACACAACAATGTTCTATACAAGATTCCCACAACCTTGGAATGTAATGTCAACTATACATCAAAACCTCTAATGAACAAGAAAGCAGTCTACTATGTCTCAAGATCAGAAATGTGCAAAGTCAAGCATATCAGAGCTAGGACATTTAGGAAACACATTTCCAAAAATAATAAATCTATGAAGATACCTTATAGAGGTGATGTCGCTTAGATGCCACGTTACATGGAGGTCGCCTTTCTAATATAGGTAGAATAATTGTCATTAGAATACAGAATGGCTAGATATACACAGGAATTTGTGTAGAGTTTTTTCAATTAAAACAAGTGTTACGAAATAAATTAACCTAAATCGGAGAAACCCCATCCAAGAATATCAACAGCCCAAACCTCCAAACCAGCCTCCTCGAGTAAAGGGTATGTGCTTCTCCATTCTAAACAAGAACTGGGTAATGTAACAGATATGAATCAAGATTAGCCAAAGAAGAAGAAGAAGAAGCTCTAGCAGTGATACAGCTTGAACACAGTATCACAAACCTGTCAAAACAGTGGAGGAGAACCACAGGGTTGGTTTCATTTCGTATCAATGGCCTTACACAACTACTCATTATACATCTTTCAGAAAATCCAGTCTGCATTCATAACAGGCAGGCAACATAAGTTCTATAATACACGAAGAACAGCATATCATTTATCCCGCTCACAAAAAATACGTCAAATTACTAATGCTTCATTTGGCACATGGAGAATAGAGAAGAGAGGGGAAAGAAAATACAAGATTGGTTAAAAAGGAAACCAAATAGAGTAATCTTCCCCAGGATTGTTTAGCATGTTGAAGAGGAAATAGAAAAGGGAAAGGGAATCATATTGTTACAAATTAGTTAAAGGAAGCACAACTAAGTGATAAAGGTGAGTAGTACGTTATTCAACTTCCTCTCATACTTTCAATTCCAATTTAAGAGGAAAGGTCTCATAGAAAGTCAGCCAGTTCCATTTTCTCTTCTTTCACAGTTTCAACACCACCAAACAGAAAAATAGTTTTTGCTTCAGACTTTTCTTGGCTCCCTTTGGTCCTCCAATTTGGGGTTAACTGTATATTTGGTACCCAAACTTTGGCGCGGTACCAAATCTAGTACCTAATCTTTTATTTTACCAGAGTTGGTACCCACAGTATTATTTTGTACCAAATTTGATACCTACCGTCAGTTCTCGCTAACGGAACCGTTAACTTGCTGACGTGGAAATTAAAAAAATCAAAAATAAAATAAAAAACAAACAAAAAAACGGAAATAGAAAAAATTCAGATCAAACTCATTGTTCTTGGTGTTCTTGTTGGTGTTCTTGATGTTCTTGTTAGTGTTCTTCAACTTCAAAAACAAAATTGAACCAAAAACTCAACTTATTTTGAAAATCAAACCCAAACAAAATAAATTTGATTCCAAAACTCAAACCCAAACAAAATAAAATGAACACAA
>JAYMSZ010003331.1:0-10703 GCA_036897665.1 Pelargonium citronellum | reverse complement strand
GAGGATCAATTGTGATGAACATGAATAGTAGAGGGATCAATAGTAACTTTATCCCAAAAAAAAAAAAAACAGTAAAATTGAAATGCTGTGTCCAATAAGCATTACCAAACAAGCCCTTAGCTTTTTCTTGTAGATAACAAAACGAAACAGAGGCACAAACCAAACTAAACGAAACCAACACACCAACAAGCACAAATGGCTGCTCTGCTAAAATGCTATAAACCCTTAAATGCAATCCAATTCTGCCCAATCCCTTACTCCTCTTTGCGACTGAGTCGACTCACTCCCCGAAATTGCAGTTCTGTAAGCTCATCTCCGCCGTTGGCCGATGCGAGAAGCTCCTCTCAATCCAACGGTTTCCGGCCGGCGGCGGCGAGCGCATCGTCGGAGCTGTGGCTGTACAATACCATGAGCAGGAAAAAGGAGCTGTTCAAGCCGAAACAGGAGGGAAAAGTTGGCATGTATGTGTGTGGAGTCACCGCATATGATCTCAGTCATATTGGCCATGCTCGCGTCTATGTCACTTTTGATGTTCTTTATAGGTCTCTCTATCTATCGGCATTTTAATTTCTTAGATTAATGTGGATAATTAGTTTCTGTTTTGCTTCGATTTCTGTTTGGTTACTAAGAAAATTGAGAAGGGTACAAACTTTATTTTGCACTTCTTTAATGGAGAATGGTCCAATTTTTAGTCATGAACCATCCGAAATGTGCCGATTTAGTCTTGAACTATCAATCGAGTCAATTTAGTCAAAATGTTATCCAATTGAGTCAATTTAGTCTAAATGTTTTTCGGAAACTGTGTCAAATCAGAACATTTCTTCAAATCCATGGATGGAATATGTTAGTTCCTGCTTACGTATACTATTTTATTTGACGGATTCAGTCCATGGATTTGACGGAATGTCCTGATTTGACACGGTTTCTAAAACATATGGACTGAATTGACACGATTGGATAACCTTTGGACTAAATTGACTATACTGATAGTTCAGGGACTAAATCGGCACATTTTGGATAGTTCGGGACTAAATTGGACCTTTTTCCTTATTTAATTGATGCATAAAGTTTTCATTTTGCTTTTATTATCTGTTTGGTTGCTGAGGAAACTGGAGGGGGATTAAATTTTCTTGGACTCTTTATATTATATTTCACTTTTTTTTCTTCATTTGATTTACAAATAGCAAAACACATAGCTTGACAAGGCCAGGAGTTTTCAATTAGTTTCGG
This sequence comes from Pelargonium citronellum, assembly GCA_036897665.1. NCBI lineage: Eukaryota > Viridiplantae > Streptophyta > Magnoliopsida > Geraniales > Geraniaceae > Pelargonium > Pelargonium citronellum. The sequence continues at coordinate 9,473 of JAYMSZ010003331.1, read as the reverse complement.
ATGAGTTGTGATGTGTGATTTCCTTGGGTTTAAGTAACGAAAGTTGGTTATAAGTAATTTGAGAGGATGTTATGCTTATTATGACCTTTTGCATCTGAACAACCTCATTTAGATGCTAACTGAAGATTCTTGGTGTAAAATGTTGGAAATTAGGCAGATACTTTAGGCACTTGGAATATGAAGTTCGCTATGTTCGTAATTTCACCGATGTTGATGATAAGGTGAGTTGATTACCCTGAAAGTTACACTTTTTTCCTCAGCTTAGTAAAATGGATGATTTGCATAGCTAAAGAGATTGCTCAATGTCTATGTTAATTTTCCTTATATTAATTGTTCCTGTCATTCCTAGTGGGCTAGTTCAGTCAATGGTATATAAGTGGCCGTGTTACATAAAGGTGTTGTTCGATTTTAGTTCAACCTTGAGTGGAATCATTCATCACGTATCAACACTTGTCTACTTGGAGTTTGTACCACTATTTGAGCTGAATGTTCTTATTCCTATTATCAACAACTATAAGAAAATTTATGTTAGTGTATGGCATCTCTTTCTTTAAGTTGCACTTTGTAATTTTTATTTGCTATTTTGAAACCTGAAGGTTTGCATGCTATTCTTACTCGTTTACTTGATGTTATAACCTAAAACCTGAAAGTTCGTTGCTTATTCTCTTGACTTGCTTGTCTAAGTATAAACCTGAACGGTTTATTTAAGTACTAGTTTATCTATGTTACGATCTAAAAATTGAATGTTGTATACAAATTGTTTTTCGTGATATGACAATTGACAAGTTAAAGCTGATCTCTTTTCAAATTGTCTAGATAATAGCCAGAGCAAATCAAATGGGGGAGGATCCAATAAGTTTGAGTCATCGTTTCTGTGAAGAGTTCCATCAGGATATGATGCATCTTCATTGCCTGCCTCCATCTGTTGAACCACGTGTGTCAAGTCACATGCTTCAAATTATTGATATGATCAAGCAGGTATGTCAGTAAACTAATGCTTGAATTTTGTTGTACGCGAGTATATGTGTGAAACTCTTCCCTACATGAATTTATATTCCTATCATCTTTTGCCTTTTAACCCAGGGGTGAGATTAGATTGCTCATCACATGTGAATCTTAGCCTTCCTAGAATTAGAGTCGGGCTTCAAAATTCTCCATTCTATGCAATCTCTGAAGTTTGTAGTAATGCTTATTGAAGGTATATGGTAACTATGTTCTGTAGTTGCTTAAATATTCTTTCATAGCTTGAGTCTTTTCACGAAAGTGTTGTGGCTGACATAATAAAGTATTCACTGGATGGAGCTCTTATGAATGTGATAAATGATAGGCTGTGAACAGATTTGCAATAATTTTTTAAACTTATGTTATTTTTCGGGCATCTTTTCCTTAGTATTTCCATCATTTCCATTCAACATGAGCATGCTAGAACCAGCAAACCTATATTCAATCTCTTTCACACACACACACACACAAGTGTGTGGGGGTGCACAACTATGAGTTGTAATAGGATGCATTTCCATAAAAATCTGTAATATTCTGATTCTTTTTTTTTTTTGATAATGTAATAATCTGATTCTAATTTGTTTTTATGATATCTTTGGCAGATTCTTGATAATGGATGTGCATACAGAATTAATGGGGATGTATACTTCTCTGTTGACAAATTTCCAGAATATGGACGGTTATCTGGGCGAAAATTAGAAGATAATCGAGCTGGTGAGAGAGTTACTGTGGACACGAGGAAAAAAAATCCTGCTGATTTTGCTTTATGGAAAGTAAGTGTTCATTGCAACTTGAAAATTATAGGAATGGGCATGACTTTGTGATGAAGAATGTAATCAAAATGTGAGATGAAAGAAATCTTACTTTGTCTTTCCTCTGACTGAACCTGCCTGGCTTTTAGCAGGTCCAAATTAATACAGTTAGTCTATAGGAGTCTTATTTGTTTGTGTTATAGCCGAACACACTTACTAGAACCAAACCATAGAAAAACGGAAATTTTTTACTGCCTTTCTATGACCTGAATTTGCCTTTATATTATCAGGTCTCAACTAATATATGTACTCCAAAGGAGTCTAGTTTATGTATTCATATCTGCCTGTATGCAAATGCATGCTACACTTTGGTTAACATGGAAATATGGACCAGCCACCTAGGTATTAGTGTTTTTATTTTCATTTGATAGAAGTCTGCTTCAGTATATCATGCACTTAACTGACAAGATAGATCTATGCCTTCCTGGACATTGACCATTATATTTTTGTATGGTTTAGATGGTAATTGCTCTTTTTTCTTATCAACTGTGTTCACTAACTTGGTTATTTGGAGCAGGTGCATGGTTAAACATTTGTTTTTGCCTCTGTTTGTGACTAATGTAGTACAATATTTAGTAGTTACCTTACAAAAGTGTCATGAGATTTTGCAGTCTGCAAAAGAAGGTGAGCCCTTTTGGGAGAGTCCATGGGGACCTGGAAGACCTGGCTGGCATATTGAGTGTAGTGCCATGAGTGCAGCTTATCTGGGTTACTCGTTTGATATACATGGTGGGGGAATGGACCTTGTATTTCCTCATCATGAAAATGAAATTGCACAGAGCTGTGCTGCTTGTGACCAGAGTAATATAAGCTACTGGATACACAATGGCTTTGTCACCATTGACTCTGAGAAAATGTCAAAATCCCTTGGAAACTTCTTCACAATTCGGCAGGTAAAAGATTTGACATGGTTATACTTTCAAATCGTTGATAGACTTTGTTTGTGATACTTTTGTTTTATGGAAACTGATTTTCTTATTTGATTTGAGTACCTTTTGAGTTTTGATTCAGTACTAGCTTTGATATGATTATTACCTAATTACCATGCCTTTTCCCAGGTACTAGACCTTTACCATCCTCTAGCCTTAAGACTTTTCTTAATTGGTACCCACTACCGTTCTCCAATCAACTACTCTGATTCACAACTTGAATCTGCATCTGAACGTATTTTCTATATCTATCAGGTAACGAAAAACTCATTTCCCTTGGAAAAAAATATAAGAGAAGACTCTCTTTCTTTAAACGATAACATGCAATATATGGTGTTTGATTCCTTGTGATTGAATTGATTGCAGACATTACATGATTGTGAAAATGCTTTGAGCCTGCATGATTTGGCTACTCCAGAGAAATCCATCCCTCCTGACACAATGAATTGCATCAACAAATTCCATAATGATTTTGTGACCTCAATGTCTGATGATCTTCACACACCTGTTGTTTTTGCTGCATTATCTGACCCTTTAAAGGTCATAAATGATCTACTTCATACTCGTAAGGTATTAGCTTCTTGATGCAACATATTTTATGTATATTAACATGAAGTTCTTTATATTATGACTATATTTCTCAGGTAACGAGAGTGGTATTGTATGATATCATTTAGAATGTGGATGCCAATTGAATAGTGAGAAAGAAGCCGAATTATATATATATGCATTTAGCCTGAAACTTCATTGTTATTGCTATTTATATCAAACCAAGTTGATGCCCTGTTTTTGCAGAAAAAAATATATAGATATTCATGAATTCTTATTATACACTAATAACCTCAAAGGGAGACACTTGAGTCCTAGCAAATGATGTAAAGTACGTCAAAGTTATTTATTTATTGTGTCTCATTAAAACTATATATAATCCTTACAAGGTGTGAAACATTCAAAATCTCATTATATATGGGACTTGTTTATGTATGCCTTAGATTTAGCCTTAATCTAGGCTATTTCCTATTTAATTTTGAATCAACTCTTGTAATGCCTTATATAAAGGGAGTCTTTTCTACATCAACATTAACTATAGCCTTTCATGTATTCTGTACAGGGGAAGAAGCAACAGTTCAGAATGGAATCTCTGGCAGCTCTAGAGAAAATAATCAGGAATGTGCTGACTGTTTTAGGACTGTTGCCCACAAGTTACTCTGAGGTAATATTGCTGTCAGGAGATCATTCCTTGTTGCATTATGCCAAGATCTCCTCCTTTGACAATTAACTACAAATGAACCCTAATATTTTAGGAGTACAAGTGTAACTTTTTTTTTTGGTGTGTATGTGTGTGTGCGTGCGCGAGTGTTACATATTATATTTTGTTTCAGCATCAGAAATAGTTTACTAAATACCAATCATTCTATATCTTTTATAGATTATTGTAGGATTACAACAAATGCAACTATTTTGCTAACATCATCCAGTCTTAAAATAATTATTCCCTCCGTCCCAAAATGAGGGTCCATGTTTCTATTTTGAGAAAATTAAGGAGAAGTTAGTGTGATATGTTTACTTTTGTATCCTCATGATCATGCGTAAAGACATACTAACTTATTATAAGGATTCTATTGGCAATTCATGCATAACTAACTTCCTAAAAAAAGGAAGTTAGTTCTGCTTACTCAATTAGTTCTTGATAATTGAATGGCAATTGGCATGTAGTGTCAAAGACTTTCATATTTTATATCATGAGTTGTATTTATATTTTGTGGTTTATAATTATTTATGTGATGCAGGTTTTACTGCAGTTGAGGGAAAAGTCTCTGAAGCGTGCAAAGTTAACTGAAGATCAAGTTATGCAGAAAATTGAAGAAAGGAATGAAGCAAGAAAGAACAAAGAGTATGAAAAGTCAGATGCTATTAGGAAAGAATTGGCTGCAGTCGGAGTTGCTCTCATGGACAGCCCGGAAGGAACAACTTGGAGACCAACCACCCCATCTGCACTGCAAGAGCAGCAAGTTGCTGCAACTTGAATGGCTTCCATGTTCCCTTAATTATGATTTTGTGGAAGAGAGTTTACCTCTTGAAGAAGGATTCCAGGAGTGCTGTCCTATGTATGGGCCAGAGATAAAGCTCTGATTGGAAAGTCTGTTGGGGATATCAGAAGTTTTGCAACCAAGTAATGATTAGATAAATTTGCATATTAGCTATGTAATTCTTAGGAGAATGTTTTAATTTCTCAATATGCTCTTTGGTCATAATAAATTGTCATTATGCACAGAGTTAGAATTACTAAACTTAGGGACAATGCGTTAAAAAAAACCTAGTGGACAATGAGATATTGTTCAGTTTTACCTTGCAAAATTTGAAAAAAGAGAGAGAAAACAGGTGTGGAAGGAGGAAATTTTGACATTTTTGTATACAAACTACTTGTACATTTATCATTGATCTTTAGCTAAATTACTTTTGACATGATTGGCCTTTTGTGTTTGACGTTTGTATTCTCAATGTTCACTGTCTCTTTATGAAGCTCTTGCAATGGTTTTATGTTATTCATACGTATTATATATTAATATTTGAATCATGTCCAAGAGAATAGTAATTCCCAAAGTGTCTGGTTGCTTGGATTTTAATTTAGAGAAGCTTGATCTAGTTGTTGTGTTTTTCTTACTTGGATATTTCATGTAGTCTAAAAGCCTATCTGGGATGGCTTTCTTTAGCAATAGCCTTGGGGAAAATCCAGTTTAATTTATAAGTCTAAGCTCTGTGAATACTTGATTCTTTTTCAGCATATTCCTTGTTTCTTAGTAATTGAAATGATTGTAATATTGGCAGCATAAACAATTTAGCTTTAGTTTGAAGCCTGCTTTAAGTTTAGAAAGCAGGCATTAGACTTTGATTTATATCATGTTCTCAGGTCATTGCTTTTGTGTCTCTTGTTTCAGGTTCTAGGTGATCTTTTAGAGATGGGTCTAGAAGATCACATGGATGGAACATTGTAGCAAGTCGCATCAGTGAGCTAAAGACTTGCCTCTGTAACTATCTTGACTTGTTTGATTTCATACTAAATTATGAAATGATCTGTTGATGGCCAAGGATAATTGTTTATTGTTAAATGAAAATAGTTTTATTGCAAATGCTTGCGAAACGTAATATAAGTATAATTTTATGCTAGTTAACTTGTTAATCCTCGTCTAGTTTTTGCCATGTCTATTTTACAATGCAATCTTGAATCAGCTTGACCTACTATGCTAATTTCTAGTAACCTCATTCTGTGTATTTTTTTTTCCTTATTCTTACATGACAATCAGCAAACCCCTTCCTAATACTTTGGAATTTAGACCTGTACAAATGAGAAATAGAGTGGACCTGTTTTCTGTTTCCTTTACTATTATTGCCAAACCTATCTACAGGCTGTAACATTGATACTTGGAACATGAGCAAATACAATAGAGAATGGAGCAATGGTAATTGGATCTGATATGCTCGTGCTTATTGGCTCCAAGGGTGGGATTCTACCTGATGAACTTATTGATAGTACTTTCCCATTTAGAAGCATTGTTTGACTGTGCAAGTTTCCATCTTTGGCTGTTAAGTGGTACTCTTCTCTTTTGTTATCACCAATTATAGAACTTTGAGGGATTGCATCAAGTTTCTCTCCGTGAGTTGGCTGTTCTTGTCGGAAAGTCAAAGTATCATTGCTGGAATAATTTTCAGTCATGATATGGACTTTCACCCTAGTGTTACCATCAAGATTGATCAAAAGCAATGTGATTCCTTGCTGCAATGATGTAGATCCAATGTGTTAGATTAGTATATCTTATTTTTCATGTCAATTTAAGATTACATACAGAATTCTTTGAACAGTGAGCATAGGCACGAATTTTCCCAGTCCCAGAGAAGGTTGTGTGGAGAACACTGCTTCCCATTAAGCGATGCCAAAGAAGTGCACTGCAATATGAAATTAGAAGTTAAACTTAATGTGTGTAGCTGTTTATGTTTGCGAGCAATGGTAGATAATTGGGCAAGTGCATGCACATATTGATTCATATAGGAATATATCATTATGATTGTCCATGATTTAAGACCAGGAAAGATGTATGTCCTTGTCATGTGCAATTTTTCAAGATCTTTTACCTTTAGTATTGAAGCACAGGTTTTCTGTTAGGTACCTGATTTTGTGGGTGAAATATTTCTGGGTCCTATACCTAATATTTATATATATTGACTAAGTGAAGAATCTGGAGTACAATCCATGTTGCATTGAATCAGAATTTCGTATTTACCGTATTTCTTTCCCTTATACATTTATCCCATGTACTTAGATAATAAAGAGTCACACCTGTAGTAATCTGGGTTTGGAGCAAAGGTGGCAGTGTTCAGTAGACCATAGTTTCCTCCAATCAATGTTTGTCTACAATATGTTTTGGTGTCATAAGATGATGCCATTCCAAGCTGATCTAAATACCTGTTCTTTAAGGAGAAGTGTATTAGTATCTAGTCTCAACCACATTATTGAAGTGTGAATGCAAAAGCTGCTGAATAGGTTAGAGCAAGCTTACCAGAAACTGAATACGAAAGCGTTAGTGACAAGATTCTGGCCACTGTTAAAAGCCCCTCCTGCTTCTCCAACCCATGCAACTGCTGAAGTCCCAGAATTCTTCAGAATGCTTTGGAGGCTTCTGTAGGGCAAGGTCCCACTGTCAAGGTAGGACGGATCTCGGATCTTTTCTATAAGGTGATCATCAACTCCTACTTACAAGAAAATATTTTTTTTAATAAAAAAAATTGTTTTTGCTAGCTTGAACTTTCTGATGGCTGAAAATACTGTGTACCAATACAAAAACTTTGTTTGTCCTGGATTGCTTAGAGAAAATGAAATTGATAGTGCATGAAATGTTTTTGGTTTACTGTGTCAAAGTACCTGCACCAAGGTTATAGATGTGCTGAGTGACTACTTGTAGAGTTTGAGTAGTTTTGTCTATAAATTCTGTGAACCAATTTGCATCAAAGAAACCTCCTGGTGCTAGGATAAGTGGATTGGCTTCGTGTCCTCTGTAGATATCTTGTATTATGTTGTGGAGAGAGTTTATGTCGGATGCATATTGGTCAGGTGCAATACTTGCTCCAATTCCCTTCCCACCTAGTTCATTTCCTGGGAAGCAATTAAAATTTTGCATCAGAAATTATTGGCAAAAAAAAAATCTTGTTAAGAGTATATTAGTACCATGATCTGACGTGTTATAAAACTATACTTCTTGCCTTTTCTGTTTGAGGTTGAACCATTTATCATAACTTGTGAAACTCTAATGGATGATTGGTCTGTGATTTTGATTTTGAAGATAAGTTTGATAGGTAGCTGTTGCCAACTGTTGAAGGACTCGATACTTCTCTACGTGATTCTTAAAGCATGTTCTACCCAGAATGGTTATCAGGTTTTGCTCTATACTTTTTTCTTTGTGCATATTTCTCTTTTGGAATTTCGCATTAGATGAGTGAATAGGTTTAAATAAGAAAATGTTTGTGGAATTGATGAGTGATTTATAATGATTAAAAGATCCGAGTAAAATCTTGTTTCTACGCACTGAAGTAGTCTGTTGTGCTGTTCATGTTATAAATTAGTGCATGCATCATGAAATTGGATGTAGTTGAGTTCAACTGTTCAAGTATAGTACTGTCTGAATTTGATTCAACCTGATTGGGATTATTGCTTATCTCTAATCACAAAACTGATTCGTTCAATGTATAGACCTTGTACCTGTAGTTTGAGAACTTGTAAAAACTGGTCATAACTAGGGTTTTCTCGTTCGCAACAAAAGTTAATAATTTTGGTAAAAGACTCAATTTGGTCCCCGAACTTTGGTGTTTTGACCCAATTTGGTCCCTGAACTTTTTTTAACCAAAAATAGTATCTAAACTTTCGTGTTTTGACCCAATTTGGTCCCTAAACTTTCAAATATTGACCCAATTTGGTCCCTGAACTTTTTATATTAGCTCTAAGGGCAATGACCATTTTGGGTCAATATGTGAAAGTTCAGGGACCATTTCGGGTCAATAAAAAGTTGAAGGTCCAAATTGGGGCGAAACACGAAAGTTCATGGACTGTTTTTGGTTAAAAAAAGTTTAAGGACCGAATTGAGTCAAAACACTGAAGTCCGGGGACCAAATTGGGTCTTTTACCTTTCGTAATCTTCTCATCAGCTCTAGCATGTGTTGCTCTGTGAATATTGCAAGAATTGTGTTATTCGTTTTAGGACTACATAGGAGTGTTTGGTCAGTAATTACCCAGTTCCCAACCATGGATAGTATAGCCCTTGTTGACAGTGTAGCGTATTAGAGATTCAGCATTACTGGAATTCCAGGGCCCTACGACAGAACCATCTGAAGCTATTGCCCTCCCATATAATGCATTCAGCCCGAAAGTGGCCACTGCCCTGCAATGTATTTCAGCAAAACCAGTTTTTACATATCAATGGCATATTGCAATTGATAGTGAGTCCGCAGTTGTGATATACTTACCCAGCTTTCTCCAAGAAAGTATTTATTTCGTCCCATCGAGACATGGACAAGCAACCTTGTGAGAAACCCAGTAGCTGTGAGCTGTTTTTAGCGAACTCAGTGCACGCTCCTTGTTTTCTCTCTTCTTTGAATATGACTCTGTCCTGTAAGGTTCCGCCCATTCTCACTTTCAAGGGAGAAAAGGCTGCGATACAAACACAACCATATAATTCATACA
>JAYMSZ010003330.1:0-10703 GCA_036897665.1 Pelargonium citronellum | reverse complement strand
GGTGACCTGTTGGCGCACCTTGAGGCTTGCACTTTGCCAAGAGGCTTGAGTGATAAGATGGCTAGCCTAGACCCACTTGTGAGCTAGTACCTAGCAAGGTATAGTCGTGGGTGTTTGAGAGCGTTGAGGTTGTGAGAACTTATTAGAGTTTCTCGTATGTGACTAGGCGAGGTTGGAGTCTTGTTTCAGCTTTGTAAGAGTGTATTGAGTCGTTGGGTGTTGCTTAGGGTCGAAGAGGGTCGACTGTTGAGTGCTACGACACGAAACACACTGATGAGGGCTGGAAAAGTTCAATGTCGCGGCGTTGTGCATGGATGTCGCTACATCATGCACCATTGCCACGACATTGATGGTGTCTTCATGTCCGTATAAGAGAGAGGGTCGATGTCTGTACGAGTGAGAGAGTAGAGTGTCTGTACAATTGAGAGGGTCCAATTCCGCGGCACCAAAGGCCCTTACGATCTTGTCCATACGATAGAGAGGGTCACGTCCTTACGCAAGAGGGTAGGATGACGCGACATTGAGGCAAGATGTCACGACATCCATGAAAAATGTCACGACATTGAGAGTAAGTCTGTGTATGATTAATTTCAAGGTCTATCTTATGGTGTCTTGACCCTTGGTTGTACTTGACCTTTTGCAAGGCTTGTGAGGCTTCTCTAGGCTCTCTAGGTGTTTTGAGGTAGTTTGTTGACGGATGTCTTTAGTTTCCATAGATGGCACCTCTTGAGGTGACTTCTCGCATGGGAGATTTGTCTTGTTTAGGTGACCGGTGTCTAGCATGAGGCGAATGCTCTTGCAATCATATTGGTGTGAGGTGAAGCCCTACACTTGTTTTTGTGTTATCCCTTTCGAGGACAAGCATCAAGCATGGGGTTTGTCCCCTTGAAAATTCATAGGGAGCTAGGCAAGGCCGCGCAGTTTGTATAATGTGAGGCTAGGTTGCACACTTCAATACATAGAAATCTTGGAAAACCTCTCTCGGTTGAATCTCCTTTATCAATGTTTCAAATACTTGGAATTTTTGGAGAGCTTCTTTCAATCAATAATGAAGTCGACCCATGCTGTTAAGGCATGGTGATTGATCCTTCAATGGTTGAGGTTGATCCATGTTGTTAAGGCATGCCAATCAATCTTTCAATGGTGAGGTCGACCCATATCAAGGCATGGCGATCGATCCTTCAATAGTTTTTTTACTCATGTTGTCAAGGCATGAGAATCAATCCTCCGATTGTGAGGTTGACTCAACTGTCAAGGCATGGCGATCGATCCTCCAATAGTGAGGTTGACCCATGTAGTCATGGTGATCAATCCTCCAATGATGAGGTTGACCCATGCAGTCATGGCGATCGATCCTTCAATGGTGATGTTGACATATGCAATCATGGCGATCAATCCTTCAATGGTTAGGTTGACCCATGATGTCATGTCGATCAATCCTCCAATGGTGAGGTTGACCCATGCAGTCATGGCAATCAATCCTCCGATGCAGAGGTTGACCCTTACAGTCATGGCATGGCAATCGATCCTCCAATATTGAGGTTGACCCATGCTGTCATGGCGATCAATCCTCCAATGGTGAGGTTGACCCATGCAGTCATAGCGATCAATCCTCCTAGAGGTTTACCCATGCTGTTATGGTGATCAATCCTTCAATGGTGAGGTTTATCCATACAGTCATAGCGATCAATCCTCCAATCGTGAGGTTGACTCATGCTGTCATGACGATCAATCCTCCAATGGTGAGGTTGACCAATGTTTTCATAGCAATCAATCATCCAATGGTGAGGTTGACCCACGGTGTCAAGGCATGTCGATCGATCCTTCAATAGTGAGGTTAACCCATATAGTCATGGTGATCAATCCTTCAATGAAGAGGTTGATCCATGTTGTCATGGCGATCAATCATCCAATAGTGAGATTGACCCATGCAGTCATTGCGATCAATCCTTCAATGGTGAGGCTGACCCATGCTGTCATGACAATCAATCCTCAAATGGTGACGTTGACCCATGTTGTCAAGGCATCACGATCAATCTTTTGTTGTTTGTGGGCGTCAATTGAGAAAGACAATTTCATTGATTGAATAATGATCACAATAAGGGATTACAATATGTTTCTTTGTGTGGTGTGCATCTTTCTAGATGGCCTTAAATTGCTCAAACTCTCCATCACTTAGCTTATTTTCCACAAACTTCTTGAAGTAATGGCAATCTTCAATGTCGTGTCCCTTGTCTTTGTGCCGCTTGCACCACAAGTTCTCGTTATTGCCTTTTTTTTCCCATATGCCAACTCTGTAGGAGGACGGAACTCATCCAACTTGAGGGTGTTTTCAAGCACTTCTTCATATATGGTGTTGAGGGGATTGTAGCCAAAGTTTTCTTGAATCTTTGTTGCCTTGTGGCACGTGTTCGGTAAGTGTACTGATGGTGCTGAAGTAATATTGAGCTTTTGAGGAGCTCGAGTATCGAATCCACAGGGACTAAGGCTAGATTATGTGATAGAACAATTATTAAACTCAAAGATGCTTATGGAAGTGAAATAAATGCAATAAAGAAATGAATTCTTTCAGGTGTGATAAACATGTAAAATAAATGACAATTAAATGTAAAGATAGAGTATGTGCAATGATTTAAGTGAATGTCACAAATGCAATGGTAGAGGTTAAGAGACGAGATACAAAAGTGGTGTGGATTGTTCTCCCTAGAGCTAGTGATTGTGGTGAATTAATGAAGCTAATGTGTAAATGTTAATTCACTTAAAATGGTATGGCACAAGCTTGTCACTCGCAAGGCCACACACTTGAATCTTTTTCGGGCGTAGTGACTTAGCCCTGGGATTTTTTTTCTGAAATTTAACTAAAACTAAGCAAAACTAACAAATAAAGAAACTACAACGTTTCCCCCAAACTTAAACTTGACATTGTCCCCAATGTCAACTTAAGCTTGGAAGACAGAAACTAACAAACTAGATACTAATAAAGAAAACAACAAACTAAAATAAAGTGTACCTACGGCGTGCGGACGCGCTCAACCATCAATGTACTCACAACCACCATCATCATCATCTTTGTAGCAAAAAGGGTAGCTCACTCCATTTTTTTTCCTAACATTTCTTAGTCACAAAACAAAACGTTAAAAGTACCTAAAAATACCAAAAATGCAAAATTAAAAATGATGGGTTGCCTCCCACCAAGCGCTTTTGTTTAACGTCGTTAGCCCGACGTGGATGGAGCCTAAGGAGCCGGCTCCACCCAAATAGCATTTAAGCTATTGATTCCAAATTTCTTGTGCAAGAATCTCCATAAAGCAAGCTTGTTACACTTCATTAGGCCATCAGAGCCTATTAGCAAACTATTTTTCTTTCGCCTCTTCTTTTTTCTTTTCTTGTTAATGAGGTACTTAACAAAAAAGCACTTACCAACAACAACATTAGCAAACAAAGGAGGTATAGATTTAAATTGGTTCCATGGGTCCTCAAATAACCTCAATACTTTCTCAATTTGCATTTTCAGAACCAAAAATAAGTCTTCCCTCCAAAAAGGATCAACATAAAAATACGAACTTAAATCATAATGTATTTCATCAACATGATTTGAAACTTTTAACTCCATATTCTGAAGCTCACTAACAACAAAATTAGAAGAGGGACTTACAACCATATCAATAACATTAAGAGCATCCAGTTGAGAGGTTTCTTCATGTACTATCGATTGCTCTTTCACTCTTCCTTTTCGCTCTTCTATTTCTTCTATGTCTTGTATTGCCTTTTCTTCTTCTCTCATTAGATTCTCCATGATAATTGGAGATTCTTTGTTGCTATAAGTTGACCTGTTTTCTAACTCTTTTTGTACATCACTCCAAAATTGATCCACTTACAACAAAAGATCATTACTTGAGGCTTTTATCTCCTCTTGTTGTTGTGAACTCTTATGTTGTTGTTGCAAAAAATCAAGGGGTAATTACACAAAACCTCCCTGTGTTTAGACCCAAAAACACATGACCCCCCTCTCTTTTCGAAGTCAACAACTAACTACCCTGTTTAATTACTAAACATGTAAAAAGTTAAAAATGATGGAATATTCCCACTTCAGTTAGCATGTGCAGGTCACAAGAGAAAATAATTTTTTATAATTCCCTTAATACCCTTTTGTGCATTTATAAGATATTTTTGTTCAACTTACTAGGGTTAGCTAAACAACTTAAAAAAAATTGAAGTTGAGCTAGAGCTACGAAACAAAGAGTGACAACATTGGGGCTGCAAAATAAAGAATGGCATACGTAGAGGGTCAATCCAAACGCATATAAAATAAGGAACAAAACTATGCTATATAGTCACGTAGCAGTAGTTATAAAGTAGTCAAGAAGCAAGAGTTTTATTATATTTATAAAGTGAGAGGATACAAAATTTGTCCGTGGCAAGTTGGCATTACAAAATAACCAAACAAGCTAAGTTCTAAACAAGATGAAACTAGCCCAATTATTGATTCCCAACAATATGATATCATCCATGTGCTGGAGAGAATAAAACTTCCAATAAAAAAAAGTGTAAATAGCAATATTGTCAGCATATAAGAAGACCATATTAAAAAAGCAAAAATATTCTCATAGAACACATTAGGCCGTGCTACTGAGTGTTACTGCTTGGTGCATTGGTAGGAGGAATAAATTTGGTTGGTATTGGTGGTTGACTGTTGCTCCCACTTGCAACTCTTGCCCCATCTCTTTGAAATCTTGCCTCATTTAGGAACCTTGAACCTCTCATCTTCTGCACTTGTGATACAGCGAGTCTTTCATTTGAATCATTTACTGCAGATCTTTTTAACTGCACAAAAACAGGCTGCAAAACAATATTGAAATTATTGAATAAGCATATGCAACACCAACAACAATGTAGAGTACAAAGGATGAAGTAAAACCGGGTGGTTCCTCGCGGCATCTAACTCAGCTTGTGCAAGTCCAACACTACCAGAAATGTGCATAAATGATTGCCCATATGGACTCATAGCTTCAGCTTCATGAACCTACAGTTCAAAACTCCATGTAAGTGACTGAGTTTTCAAATAAATGAATCACTATATATGATAATCAAATGGTTGCTAACTTATAGGGGTTGTTAAATTATTCTATTACTATAATAATTTTTTTGTAACATTCAAAGGATAAGTTCATAAGAAAATATTAAGAAGTAAATAGCACTTACTAAGACTTTCATAATAACTTCTTTAGACACCAAAATAAGCAAACTGTGATATATGCAATCTAATTGATAAACGTTCCAGTAAGGTTTCAAGCTTGTTAGCCATGCATAATTATAAAATAGTTAGGATAAATTTGGTACTTAAGTCACCTAATATATAACTAACAAAAGCTAATCTAATAATTTTTCTCATATAATATTATTAAGAGCACATATAAGTTGTACCTTCTTGTTTTTCTTCCATGCTTGAAACTCGGGAATCATATTTGTCTTCTTCTTCATTATCTGAAGTTTCTTCCTAGATGTAGTCTTGTAAGATGGTTTCCATGCCTCAGCAGTTGGCTTTTGTTGTTGTTGTTGTTGTTGTTCCCTTGCTTTTCGGTTTTTTTCCTGCTTCTGCAAAGCTTCTTGCCTCTTCCTTTCAACCATCTCAAGAACATTTTCACATTTGGGAGATTGAACTTGACTGCTTTCTCCACTTTGTTGGGTCCTCTTCATCTGCAGTTTGGCTTGAACAGTAGCCCTCTTATCGTCCAACTTCTTAATTAGATCTACAGTTTCCCCTTTGACTGAACTACTCTTTTTCCCCTTAATCTTCCCCATCCTCATCTTTCTTTGTTGTGGTGTCTCACCATTATGCTTTCCAGCCTTGCAAGTCCTCCTGTTATGACCTAGTTGATTGCAATTGCCACAATATTTCTCTTGTCCAATCATAGATGCTTTGTAAGGATTTTGAACACATTTCTTCTTTTCATTTGCTCCTCTCTTTCTCCTAACTGCAGGTCTGCCAGGTGGCCTATAAACTATTGGAGGCAAAGGATGGGGTAGATTTATCTTAGGCCAGACCTTCATACCAGGAATAGGACTTATAACATAAGAGTATATAGCCTTAAAAGTTGAAGTAGCATAATACTGATGCACAAATTCCTCAGGCCTCAGCCTCAACATCACAATAGCAGAAATAGCATGCCTACAAACTATACCACTAAGTTGCCAATCTGTGCAACTGCATGTTCTTGAACGCACATTAACAATATATTTGTCACTCCCCTCTTCCACCTCAAATCTGCCATCCCCGGATGGATAAGCTCTACAATGTCTACTCTCTGACTTGTTAAACTCCACAATCAATTGAATGTCAGGGCATATGGGACCAGGGTATGCAGTCAACATATTTTGTCTCACATAAAATCTATTCATGAGTCTCTTCCTCAACCATTCACACATGGTTATAATGGGCATGTCTCTACATTTATTTATCCAACTATTAAATGACTCAGCAAGATTATTTACTTGGATTGTGCACATAGCTCTTTTACTAAAAAAAGCATGACACCAACCAGATGCTGGTCTCTCCATAAGCCAATCATAAGCTTCTTTACTCTGGCTTTTCACATGCTCCATAGCTTGGTCAAACTGACCTTGGGTTGTGCACTTAATTTGCAATAGACCATAACATCTCCTTGAACTCTTCTCCTTTGAATGTCTTGCTCCAGTTATCATACATATGCCTCATACAATACCTGTGCTCCACCCTAGTCTCCAGTTCCTCAAACACTTGGACAAGTCCCTACAGGTTTTAGAGGGATAATATCAAACCATTGCAAAACATAAAATCAAACTGCAATAATAATATGAAACTATGCAACCAACAATTATTTACCTTTTGTTTGTCTGATATAAATACCCAATGTCTGTCTGCAGGGTAGCCAAAGTCTTCAAACATTTGTTTTAAAAACCAGCTCCAAGAATCCTTGTTCTCTTGTTCCACCACCGCAAAGCATAATGGAAACATGTTATCATTCGCATCCCTTGCGATGGCACTCAACAACTGACCTCCATACACTCCTCGTAAATGACATCCATCAATAGCAATTAAAGGTCTGCATCCTGCAATGAATCCAACCTTCTGGGCTGTCAGCCTATAGTATAGCCTCTTGAACCTCCCGTCATCCAATTGCATGATACACCTTGAGCTAGGCTCCATCTCCTTTATAATAGCAAGGTAGTCATGCAATCTGGCATACTGCATAGCTATATCTCCTTGAATAATTGATTGTGCTCTCTTTATAGCTCTATACAATCTACTCCTGCTGACCTCAACCAACAGATCTCTCTGGACTTTGTTATGAAATGACGGAATATCTATGTTTGGAGTGTCCCTTATGTGAGTCAAGTACCGTTCAGCCAAGAATGTTGAAGTAACATGCTCATTCCACATGACCCTTTCACATGTATGCTTTGGGAGCAAAGTCTTAATTTGAAAGTTCGCACACCTCTGCATTCGGGAACAATACACATAGAACCCACACCCATTTCTCTTGCATACAACACCAATTTTATGACCATCATTCCTGGTATACATGAACTCAAAACCTTGTTCCACAGCATATGTAGTTAAGGCCTTTCTGAAAACATTACCATTTTTGAATTGCATTTCAACTGAAAGTTTCACCTTTACTAAACCTTGAGACTCATCAAAGAAAATTGGCATGCTCCCCTTCTCATCATCGCTGTATGATAATGCAGGGGGTTTAGTCCAATCATTCCCGCAATCAGTTTCACACATGTTATCCATCTCTTGTTGACTAGCACCATTTTCAATAACTTGCTCTACAACAACCTCATTTGCAGCCATTTGAGGTTCCAAGTTTATGTCCCCAAAATTAATATCATCATCATCAATAGTCTCTTTCTTATACCTCAGCCACTCCGGATAGACTACTGACTCATCAACATAATCTGAAACATCTGCATCATTATGCTCATACTCATCTTCATCATTGTCCTCTTCTTGTTCCACATCCACTTCATATTCTTGTAATAATTGTTCAGCATTCTCCTCTGCATCATTATTAAGGTCATCACTACTAACACTTAGGATCTCAACCATCTCTACTTCTAAATCAATCTCATCCCTATAAACTTCTTTTAAGTCAGCATACATGGTGGCATCAAAAATCTTCAACTTACTATCTGTCTTCTTCTTTGTAGATAGATTCAAATCTGAAGCAACCAAGTAAAGTTTGATGGCTTCACAAGCCTCAAACACATTGAAAGCATCTTGTAGATGCTCTTCTGTCTCCAATGGTTTTAATGCAAACTTCAAACTTAAGCCTGGGTAAGCATACTGAACTTTGGACATCGGTTCATACCCTAACTCCACAACTATTTGTCTAACTCTCTCCATTGAGCAGCTGTCAGGATCAATGTCTCCAAAGTAAGCTATATCGTCACCCACATAGTCAAACTCTGGTTGCTCTACGAAGGTTCCTCCGTGATTGACTTCAAAAATCCTACGCTCAAGCTCGTCTTTTGGCTTCAAGTCAAGATTAGGCTCATATTTACCCATGGTTGAACCTGCAACAAAAATAGCCACATACAGTAATTATACTAAATGAAACTTGGAAATCTCAAACAAGACTCATCGCTAAAAATCTCTAAACAATTTTAAGTTTATTGTGACTTATCCTCATTTGTTCTTATCTACTCTGTTCTTAGAACACTCTTTCTAAACAATAAAGTTGAAAGTCTTCATTTCAACTTTCATGCTTAACTTCATGTCTGCATCTAGCTTATGCCCCATCTTTCTAGTTTTCTAAGTCTGTAAAAGTCCACAATAACACAAAAGAGATATTCCAACTTATCTAACTTTAGGCTTTATTGAATATCATTGTCTTTCCCAGTGTCAAAGGTAGTACTTTTCAAAGCACCATTCTTTAAAGAATGCTAATTCAGCAACATAAGAATTCTGCCAAATATCTGATATTGGAGATTTCTGGTCTGTTACACAATTGAATAGTTTTCTCAAACTCATATATGTTTTGGGTTATTTTTCTATATTTTTATTTCAGTCAAAATCTCATAGATATAGTGCAGCAGGCTTCACAAATTTATACACAAGTTTGTGATTCTTTTAACTGCATAAAGCAATAAAGAAACTTAAAAAGACCAAAG
This sequence comes from Pelargonium citronellum, assembly GCA_036897665.1. Classification (NCBI taxonomy): domain Eukaryota; kingdom Viridiplantae; phylum Streptophyta; class Magnoliopsida; order Geraniales; family Geraniaceae; genus Pelargonium; species Pelargonium citronellum. The sequence goes on along the minus strand of JAYMSZ010003330.1, from coordinate 1,547 downwards.
AACAAGAAATAAAACAGAAACCCAAAAATTATGTGCAATCAAGCTACTGATTTCTTAGTAAATTTTCATCTCTTGTTTCGTAAACATCAGTTCCTATCTAAAAACCTCTTAAGAATTTTCAATTTCAAAAACCCTAACTTCAATCTTATTCTAGATATTACTTCACACAAACTCAAAATAAAATTTACAAACACCATCAACAATCCTTACCTTTGCTTCAATGCACTCCTTCAATACTCCAAGAAGGCGGCAAAACAAATTGATTGTGATAAAAAAATATGAAAGCTTCAGCACTATGGTAAAAGACAAACGAAGAAGAAAAGAGGCAAACTATATTGGTTGTCTAATTAGACTAAGGGCAGTATAGTCTTTTTATATGCTCCGTTAACGGCATCCACGTTTTACACGTTTAGTAATTAAACAGGGTAGTTAGTTGTTGACTTCAAAAAGAGAGGGGGTCATGTGTTTTTGATTCCAAACACATGGGAGTTTTGTGTAATTATCCCTATAATCTAAATTTTTTTGTTATTCTATTTCAATTATAGCTGGTTAGACCCACTAATTTAATATTATTTTTTATTATTAAATCTAAAACATGATTACCTTGTACTGCACTGTAAATACAAATCAAAATCTGGAAAAAAACTTTTATATTCAAAAGAAAATTTGAATTTTTTTTTAGGCAAAGCCATTGGAAAAGTTTCACTCATATATCACTATACAAATAACCTACATTCTCTACCACACACACTTGAAAGGAAAAAATTATTATTGTTTTTAATTTTCATTCAAATTCGTGACCATTGTAATTTCTACAAGTTAGTAAAACTCGAATTTCTATTCTTTTTCTTTTTAAACGAAGTGTTCATTGACTTTGCATTTATATTTAATATTGAACTCGAACTCGACCTTGTAGGCATCCTAAATTTGATCGATAAACTTTTGGGTCATATTGAATGTTATGTATAATTTTTGGACGAATCACGCAAATTTGAAATAACCCATACATTTTACAATAAAAAGTGAAATCCGAACAAACCTAAAACCTTTTTGAATCATATTCGGGTTATATTTTATCCCAAACAAAAGTACGAATAATTCTAACAAATAACCATAACACATAAATCTTAAAACAATATAACGTATACTTTAAAGATAACTCATATAAGATTAATTAGTTTCGTAGGAATAACAAAATTATAAATAATAATAGAAAAAAGACGAATGGAAGAAAGTAATAGGGACAAAAGTATCTTGAGCTGTTACAAAAGCATGAACCTGCAAAAAATCAAATATATAATATTAGAGAACTCTCACTAACACTTACGAATGATATATATTATTATCGAACTATTTATGGTGAATCTAAATAAAATATTGTGAATAATTAGAACTTACTTTGCACTTCTAACGTCATGACAACAAATCAATTGGAGAAGGCAAGCAATTTAAATCATATGCAACCCTTTCTTCATTTGACTTTTGACACGTGCGGCTATTATGACCAACTCCTTGACACGTTTTACATTTTCGCGATGCTTCCACTA
>JAYMSZ010003329.1:0-10704 GCA_036897665.1 Pelargonium citronellum | reverse complement strand
ATGGTGTTTATTTGAATTTGTGAAGAAAAAAAATCAATAGTCTTTCGCACGGTATAATTTTTCTGTTCTTTTACGAATCACAAAACATACACACGAATCATATGCTAAAGATTTTAAAATTTCAAAATTTAAAATTAAATGAAAGGTATAATAGTTTTTTCAGATAACAAAATTTGGATTTAAAAGTTCAATGTAGTTAATAGTTGTGCACAAATACTTTAGAAGATCTCTGTGTCGTGAATTTTTATGGAAAAACCTGCATATAAAATGCAACACAGACACTCGTTTCAAAATCACACGCACAAAATCTTATTAAAATGAATATAAGTTTGGAGAAAAAAAATCTCAACTGTGATTTCTAGCGGATAGTCTCAGTTAATAAATTATAGACAATGAAGTAATGTCACATTAACTATTATCTAATAAATTTGTGGGCGTAAAGCTACCCGGCCGGAGAGTCTCATCCAATTTTATAATGTCTAATATTTATGATAGTCTATGAGTTCAATTTTAAAAGTTAGTTGGGAAAGAACTGTTGGAGACATCCGAGTTTCGTCCTTGTTGATCAGACAGACAGAGACAGCTACAGACTACCCTAAAAGGACAAGCTTCGTCGATTTATATGGCCATCTTTGATATTTCAGGAAACGTGTCCATTATCATTGTTGTACACTCTCTGGAACAACCCATTGACCAACACCCAGCTTCGTCTTCGTCGATGGGTCGGCTTCGATTCAATCGCTCTACTATTAAACTTAAGTATCTCCTTCCTCGTAGATGCTATTCTTTCACTTTCTCTAGATACCCATTGCTCTTGCTCTTTTCGTCTTCTTCGTCGTTTCTCTATCTCCTTGTAAATCTTGAGAAAGTGACTGCATTTGTGTTGTTCTTTTCCTGTTGGGTCGGTTTTTTTCTTCATGCCCACCAACTGTTTGATTAAATGCCAAAACCAACGGTCGTGCATTTTTCTATGAACTGGGTTGGTGGTTTATGCCCACCAAGTGTTTGATTAATTGCCTAAACCATTACTGGACTGTGTTGCATTTGTTCACTTGTTTGTGATTCTTGGGATGGAGAATTTGTCACGGTATAGCAGGGTTACTCAGCAGCATATGAAGCAGAGGCGAAGTGGTTATGAACCGTCCGACACGGAGACTGACTGGCACGAGAGTCCCAGGTACGAGTTCACCTGGAAGAATGATGTATTGGGAGGAGTTGATCAGCGATCGAAAGGTGTGACACGGAGAAACACGAACCCTCTGACGGTGAACCGGAGGCAGTCTGCTCCGAAGGTTGAATATGATGGACCTTCTCCTAAACGGGATATAGCAGCCAGCCCACCTCGAAGGAGACTCAGTAAGTCGCCGTACAAGCCACGCAGAGAAGATGGTAATGCTCTCTCTTTAAAACCTGTTTCTGATATCCGTACGAATGTTAGTCCCTTTTCAAAGTCAGAGAGGAGAAGGCATGTTTCTCCTTACAAGTCTGGGAGAGAGGAGAGCAAGTTGGATGATGATGATGATGATGGGAAAGTGAACTCAAATAGAAAGCCGAACAGAACGCCTAGTAGAGATGAAAGGGATGCTGATCCACAGTTTCTTGAAGATAGAGTGATTCAGAGATCTAAGTTGAGCCGGAGATCGGTTACTGCACCAAGAAATAGGCCAAAAGAGAATCCCCAGAGCATGAATGGTCATACAGAACAAAAAAGGGAGAGAACACTCTCGCCGTTGTCAAGGAACATGATTGGGAAACAGAAGGAAAATTCCCACATGAAATCTCCAACAGTTGGTGAAATCAACGAAATGGTTGCCAATGCAAAGCTTTCCAAAGAGCCCATAAAGCAAGCTTCAATGTTTGAAAGTACAGATTCCATTTCACCTGGTGATATCTTCTTCTCTCGTGACCGCACTGCTTTACCATTGCAGAACAACAAGCTGCCAAAGAATGGTACTTTTGAAAACCACTTTACCCCCAATCCCAAAATGGTATTCCAAAATGGTTCTATCCCTCATCAGAAAAATAGGGTTAATGGTCATTTTGATGGCAATACAAAAGTAATTTCATCTAATCCTAGTTCAGCTATAAGTGGGCAGAGCAGTGATAATCCTAGTAGTAAGATGAGTGATGCTAGTGGGAGGACTACTGACAGCATGAGGAAGTTCACAGCGAATAGACGGAAAAGCCAAACAGAACCATGGTTTGCTTGTATGAGGAGATCATGCAAGACCTCAAAATCACCTGAAAGTAGAGCGTTTGATGAATCTGCATTTATTGAGAAAGCATTTGTTGTTGAGAGCCTGAGGGAATTTTGGGCTGATAAGTATCGTCCTGGTTCATTGAATGGATTCACTTGCCATAAACAAGAAGCTCAGCTTCTCAAGCAACTTGTAAGTCAATTCAAGAAGTCATATTTTCCTGTTCTCCAATCTGATTGCCTATCAGTACTTACAGGGATCAGTGTATCCTGCAAATTTATTCAGTTTCACTTTCCTAAAGATACTCTTAGTCCTCTAACAGTTAAAAATATGCAACTTCTGGTGCAGATCAGGAGTATATTTATTATGATTGTTACTCATTCCATTGTGTGTTGCAGGTATCCCAGGACATTTTCCCCCATATTCTATTTAAGGGACCAGCTGGTTCAGGGAAAAGAGCACTCACAATGGCTCTTCTACGAGAAGTTTTTGGTGACCCATCCTGGAATGTAGGTTTCCAGTTATCAATAGCAATATAAATGGAAATCGTTCGTTTTGGATACTTATTCTGACTTTTGCATATCATATTGCAGATATCTCATGATTTAAGATACTTCCAGATTCAGGTACATGGACTCTGCTACATTTTCATGTTAAAGTTCCCCATAGCAAAATACCATCAGCATGTTTGCAAGAATTTCAATCATTTTTAGCCTGTGATCAATGCTATATTAACTCGTACAAATGATAATCCTTTTATTTATGGGGTCGTTCTGACTCATTTCTTGCTATCGCACTCCACCTAGGACCATATCAAGTTAAATCCTAGGTCAGCAGACTTGTTCACTGTATGACCTCCACAATAGGAATTTCTTATTCGTTGGACTGTCTCAGCCACTTGAATGGTTAACTTAACCATCACCAAATTGGTTTAATCAATGTCTGTCTTCCAAATTGTGGTGCTTGAAAGTCTCACACATTTGACATGCACTTAAGATTGCATATGCTTAAACTGTTGTGAATCAGACACCAACACGTACCGGTTATGATACCACTTGTTGTGAAATTATCAGGGGTGCTACTCTGAAAATCCTAATTTCACTCTAGATTGTACAAGCTTTACCTTTAGAAATCATCAATGATGGAAGTATGAAGAAGACAAGAAAATAAAATTAAAGAAACGTTCAACCATAAGCGCACAACGATATATGTGGTTTGGCAACTTAATATGATTGGTCTGATTGGATATGTTCACAGTTTGGCTCCAAGTTTCTGAACTGGGACCATAAAAGGAACTGATTCATGGCAGAGTTCCCAGTGTGAAATATGCCTATATCGAGTTTAAAACAATCAACATAAATTAATTGACGTGTATCAAAAAAAAACATAAATTAATTGTATGAAGCAATAATGTATACTATAATAGATACCTGGTTTTCTTAGACTTAAATTGTTCCTTGATTGAATATATGAATATAAAGAAAAGGCAGAGGTGCCCTCAAAAGGGACGTGGATGAAATATTTGTTGATATTGTTTGCCTTGGAAGATCTGTATCTTACAAAATGAAATGAAAATTTCTGGATATTAGTCATGACTTTCCTTCTGCTTTCTTATTGACAGGAAAAAAGACCATCACTAGTAGCTGTTCCATTAACTTCTAGTGCTCACCATATGGAGCTCAATGTAAACTTGGAACCAAATGCTAGATATGCATTAATGGCTTTAGTCAAGGAAATAAGCAGCCACTATGCCATGGTTCCTGAAGTCAGCAATGCTAATTTCAAGGCAGATTGTAAAGGTTTGATTCTTACCCGACAAACTGTACCCAGAGGAGGCCATGAAAATAATTAAAAAATATCAATATGTTGTTTGAAACATGTGAACTGTGGCTAACATGGATTATATTCCTGATGGCAGTGATGGTACTTTTTGAGGTTGATAAAGCCTCAGAAAACATCCAGCACTTGATAAAATGGATAATGGACTGTTATACAGATGCTTGTAAACTCATATTATGTTGTGAAGACGATGTAGACATCCTTGAATCGGTGAGAAGTCGCTGCAAAGTCATTAAACTTGATGCTCCTGTTACTCATGAAGTAAGTATATATTTTAATATTAGAGTGCACTCATCAGCTGACTGGATACATTTATAAATAGTTAAATAAAATACTGCACTTCAGTTTCCAAAACCTACAGCGTTGTTTTGTTCTAGAAAAGAGATAGAAGTGTAGAGTATCCTACTTGTCAATCCCTTATACAACAAAAAGGGATGGTTTTTTTTTTTTAAAAAAAAAATAATATTTCAATTTAGACAAAACTATTCTAGCATCAATAACATTAGAACAACAAGAAGGGTCATACACCCTGCATGCTAATACATATATTAGCCTAGGAGAAACCTCTGTCTAGCAAAAGGGCATGGGTTCTTTTGGTATAGTTAATAATTACATACATCATGTCTAGTTCAGGTAGAATGAAGAGCCCCTAATTTGGCTAATAGCCACTACTCGATTGAGTCTAAATTCTATATCAGGTTTATAGTAACTGGTTTGAAGAAGCACTTGAATAAGACCTTTGGCCCCAATATTGTTTAGGGAACAGCTTGGTTGTTGTTGTAGTTGACTCATTTGCATTAGACCTGTTGGATCGTCCAGAAGAATTGGTGGATACTTTCTAGTTGTAATCTAATAGAAAAGATTTATCTTCCTGCTCCATCGATCCCCACAGTATAAAAAGAGGAGACCCAATGCATGAGGACCCACCAGTGTGGGGTCTAGGTATAGTCATTTATGTACCACTCTCACCCATGCTTTTGCAGGGATGTTGTGTCGATAACTTAAACCCGTGATATATTTACTTTAACATTAGTTATAAGTAGTCCTCCCCCCAACTTCCTTGACTGTGTTATAACATTAGTTATAATGGACTGCTCTAACTTCCCTTCCTAGTTTCTATGCGAGAATGTGAAAACTTTCCTGTGTGCCTGTTCCTTTTATTCTTTGAGGCTTATAACCTCTTCTAGAATTTTCATTAGAATTTAGTCTAGCGTCAGCTACACTGTATAGCATTAATAGATTTTAGTTTTCTGATAATCAGAATGTATTGGCTTTTGAGTTAACTATGTCTAAGTTCCAAATTTTATGTCATTGCAGATCATGGAGGTGCTTATTCAGATAGCAAGGAAGGAGGATTTTGATCTGCCCATGAGCTTTGCTGCTAAGATTGCAACCAAATCAAAGCAGAACCTGAGAAAAGCAATAATGGCTCTTGAAGCATGCAAAGCAAACAAGTAAGAAATTAAGGGAAAGAAATAATTTTTCATACAAGTTGAGAATAAGTTGAATATACACTAACTCAGAGATACTCTGCAATGCAGATATCCTTTCCTTGATGACCAGCCAATTCCACTTGGGTGGGAAGAGGTCTTGGTGGAACTTGCTGCAGAAATCCTTGCTGATCCATCAACTAAGAGGTACAACTGTTTCTTTTTTTCCCCTTGTTCTGGTAAAGGAAATTAATAATAAATATAAAACCTTTTCGAATCCATTTTGTTTTTATGTTCTTACTTCCAAGTAGTTAAAATAAACTCATTTCTCTGATGAATATGATTTTACCAGATTGTTTTATATACGGGGAAAGTTTCAAAAGCTTCTTGTGGATTTTGTGCACCCGAAACTAATTCTGCAGGTGATACATTTAATATTTCAGTTCAAAAGGATAATTTAACTCTTTAAGCAAAAAAATCTTATTTTGCGAGAAATTTACATCCAAATGCAGAAACTAGTAGAAGAATTTCTTAAGGGAGTCGACGGTAGTTTGAAGAGGGAACTTTACTACTGGCATGCTTACTATGTAAGTTCTATCTTCCTTGATTGTGTTCATTTCTTACATTAATTTTTGTTGAGAAGATGTCAGTAACAGTAAATCAACTTCTTCAGGACAAGAGGCTCCCAACAGAGGCAAGTGCTTTACTGAAATTAGAAGGTAACATTATTTAACTACTTTTCAAGATCCATCATTTAGAAAAAATGCATCCATGTGTACTACAATCCTTCATTGCAGTGACACTTCTCAATTCTCATATAGATTAATTAGTTCAAAATTGCTTACTTGTTGGCAATGCGGCCAAAGTGGCAAAATACTTGCCTAGAGTTTCAATTTTTGGAGAGAATCAAATTCTTTCCGAAACTGGGGTTGCTTAGGCAAGAAGTTACTTCAATATGAAATGCAGTGATATCATAACAGAACATATATGAACAAGTCGGTAATAATGGGACAAGTAGTACTCTCTCTCTCTTTCTCTCTCTCTCTCTCTCTCTCTCTCTCTCTGCTCCCAAAACTATATTTCCCTTGCTTTTTTTCCATTTGCTATTACATTGATCTGTTGCTGCCCCTTCAAGTTATGAATTTGCAGTTTTCTTCTATAGTTGAGCACTAACCACTGCTTGAATGGGTTACTGATCGATCTATCATGGACTGTTCTGCAGAGTTTGTTGCGAAATTCACAAGCATATGCAGGAAGGCTGCTTCTAGCAACTGTTAGTGTGCATGGTTTGCAACTATGATGTCGGAGAGCCATCTTCATTTTCTACATCACTACAACTTTTTGATTGCATTATAGGCTGCTACTCATGCGTGTTGATATCGACATATCAGAACATACAAAATGAGACTACTATATGTTCGGATTTTTCCAATCTTTTTATAGGGTTCAACTAAATTTAGACCTCTCTCCAAGAAAACTGAAAGAAAATTTGTGTTTACAAGAACAGACTACTTTCAAAACTTTATTCTGCTTGTGAAGTTATCAGTGCAAGATTTTCGAACTACTCTTGTGAGTTGTGACTGTGATTCATGTTTTAGGGCATTTCGAGACAACAGCCTCTTCTCTCAATCTTGCACAAGAGTTGCCAAAAAAATTGTACCGCAGGTAAGCATTTACATTCACTGGTTTGCGCCTACCCTAAAGTAGTTTCAGATTTTAAGCATAAAATGCACCGAATTGTGTGCAGGCACCTGATCAGACCTAAAAGTAGTCGGGTCGAGTGCCCGCAGGTTCAAGTATAAATTGTCAGCTCTATTTGTAAACACCAAAAGCCTAAAAAATAAAAAATAAAAACTTATGCTTTGAATAATAATCTATTTCATTACAAGCATTGGTGCTGGCTCAGTAGGATTATCTTTCAGTAGTCCTCTAATTTGAGTTGCTACCAAGGCAATCTCAAAAACACAAGAATATATCTGAATATAAGGCCACACAGAGAACAAAGCAGTAAATAGTTTCAAATAAATCTAGGCAGGGAATAGGCAAATCATATAAATGATAAGCAATACAAGTACTCGAAATTAAATTGTAGCGACATAAGGAATAAACCTTTACTCTAAACTTATGCACAAATTAGATAATTTCGGCTCCAACGCCGGGGACCCAGCTGGCGAAAAGGGACTCTTGCAAGAGTTATCAATCAACCCCCAATTAGGTACACAAGTTGGGGTTATGTCTACAAGCACTAAATTTCTTTTGAGATGGATTCTTTTCATTTCCTTGAAACCCTCCAAGTCAAGCAAGCTTTGCAGATTCAGTCTCTAGGTGAACCGCTTCTGCTTGAATTTGCAGAAGACCCTTTACCAGTGTACCTCTGTCAAAATCAAAATAAGCACAATCATAATGTATTTCCTTAAATGATAAAACATTAAACAGGAGACTGAATGGCTTTAAAACTACAGGTCCAAACAAAATGGTACCAACTATAAATATGTAAAGGAGCGTTTGGATGTAAATTCTTCAGAACCAGGGTGGGAATCAAGAATATGATTCTCTTACCAAAGTCATTTTCATAACGGAAAATTCTAATCCATACGCTACCAAAGAGAATCTTTCAACTCATTAAACAGTAGCAACTGACCTGCTTCCCAATACTGAACGGAACGTATTTGTATTTGATCATGTGCATGATTTGACGCTTCATTGTCAGGACAAATAGAACAACCCAGTAGCATAGCAATATTGGCCAAAAAACAGGTACATCCAGTATGGAAAAAAAGGTCATAGCAAATGCAACAAGAAAGGCCTTTGTGATGGAATACCTGTGGAACCACAAACCGGAAAATGCAACAATCAAATCCAAATCTTAAAACTTGGAAGCATGAAACTCAAATCCAATCATTGAAGAAAACGAGAGACTACTAAGATATGATCTAGTTGGAAGAAAACACGGTATTGTAACTTTGTAAGTAGGCTGCAACTCTACAGTTGGATTGAGCCATGTAAAAGACGAGTTTTTGTCCAGTGGGTAGATATCTTTTTTGATAGACTTGACACTATAAGTCTATAATAGCAATAGTAAACCAGAAGAGATCAACTGATTATGGAATCATTCAAGACTCAAGAGGCACAGAGCAAGCAATTACCATCTAATATAGTATGGCAAAACTATAACACTCCAAGAAGGATGCATATATGCTGAACAGAGCAAAAATTACCACAAAAAAATTCAAGAAAATACTGTCCTAACCCACAAACACAAACACAAACACAAAAAGAAAAGAATGCATGCATGCATCTTTCAGAGTTTTACCTTGAGGGGATTCAAAGCCAATTCTCACGATTATCTGTCTTGGGAACAAACATTTATGGCTTTACGCCATCTCACTAGAAATACAAATTCCTCAAGTTAACTTTACAGCTTAACCATGTCCATCACAATAAACCCATGCATGAAGGTATTTCAAGTTAAATGATTTGGATCATATTAAGGTCCAATTGAGATTTCTACTAATTATCAGAGAAAGTCAGACAAAACTTCACTAGACAAGCCTATAAGAGACAAACCAATCATAAACTACTAGCATTCAAACTGAAGAGGGTCAACTGTATGCTTCTTCAAAAATGACATCTAATACTAAGCATAAATCTGCAGAATTCTACAAAAGTGCATTTGTGCATTACATAAAGAGCATAAATCAAACAAAACAGAAAGTAAAGAATGAACACATTACCAGAACTTAAATTCAGGGAGACGGCGAATGAAGGGTCTGAATTCATCAGAACCTTTGGTGGGCAGAGAAGCCCCATCCAAAGCTTCAAGTTCCGGATCAACCTTGGGAGACAGAAAGCCAATCAAGAGATTCAAGATATAGATCCCAAGACCGTAGGTGACAACATAAAATCCTTGAACAAAGTAAACACGCAGAAGATAAACCAACGCGACTGCCAATGTTCCGAGCCACCTCTCAAGGGGGAGAGGGGTAGATTTATCCAAATAGTACTGAAAATGCCTGGAAAACTCATTCTTCCACTTGACAAGAGAAGTCGCAACCTCAGCACCAGCATCACCTCCCAGTCCCTCCATGAAAATTAGGGTTCCAATTCCTCACACAATACTCATGCAACTACAAACCCATATAACAGACCATCCAACAGGAAAAACAAATAAAACCAAAATGTCAGAAATGAGACAAACAGTCTGTAAATAAAATAAGAAAAAAAACCCGAATCCAGCAATTATGATCACCTTAGTTGCATTTTTATGTAATGTAAATAGAAAGAATAAAAACACACGAATCACAAGGTTGATTGGTGGAAATTTTCATACAATAAACACATCACTAACGAACGTGATCTTCGACATGATCAATGATAAATTTACACGAAAACGATCGCATATATGGGTTCAATCATTTACATAATCAACTATTGGGAACGCCCTAAATTATGAATAGATTTGAATGAAGAAAAGATGGGAATTACCAGAAAACGATGAGAGTAGCAATGGCAATGGAAGCGTGAATGGAGGGAGGAACAGCAGTCACCATTTACATATACGTGATTCATAAGTTTCTTTCTGTTCTCTTTAACGCCAACACCTCCATCTCTGTACGTGCCACTCACCACCCAGCCCCATTTTTGTCATTTCCGTTTTTCAACCACATAACCAAAACACCTCATGGTGCAATACGGTGCCGGATTACCCACCAACTAAAACGACATCGCATCACCGGCCTTCTATGTGTTTTATTTATGGGCTCGAAAGCCCATTGTTTTTAATGATGCTACGAAATGTGTTGAGTTTGGATTTTCTGGTATGACTCCAAATGTGATAAATATTAGGGAGATAATGAGAAAATGAATATGTTTATTTTGTATTGTTCGAGTGTTTGATTCAAGACATAAGTTAGATTTATTTTGTTAAGTATGTGATTGACATTATGTATCATTCTACTTTTTCTTCTCTATCAAAACTTGTTGAAATAGTTATGTCATGGTATCTGTTTTAGTATTGCTGAGGTGATGTTTTGTTTGTTGTTTGGACTTTGGTTACTGAAGAACTATGGTTACTGATTGGTCTGCAATAATCTTAAGGGGTAATTGCAAATACTCCATATGAACTTGTCACTTAGGTGTCGTTTGGTATCCCGATTCTACAAGGGAAAGTGATAAAGTCAATGGTAAAGTTCACTTTCATATGTTTGTTTAAAGTTAGTCATAGGAGAGAGAATGAA
>JAYMSZ010003328.1:0-10707 GCA_036897665.1 Pelargonium citronellum | reverse complement strand
GTTCCGGTATACCGGAAGTGAAGGCTTACCTGAACGGTGTTGATGCTCCGGGGATATTTTCATTAAGAACTTTGGCTGTTAAGGTTAGAAGATTTATGGCTTTTCTTGGAAGTGCAATGCTTAATGATGTAGAATTAATTTACTTTCTATTATTGCTTAGATTGATGATTGGAAAGAAAACCAGTAGTTTGGTTCTACCTTTTAGTCTATTACCATTTTATTCTGTTCTATCTTGATTTGTCACTTTTATTATTATGCCCCACAGCCCTTTTCCACTCTCATTCACTTTTTTTTTTCCCTTCATGATTGGCCTTCATATCTTCCTCAAAATCAGATTCTTGACGAGATTCAGGCTGTGGCATTTTCATTAATGCTTGTGCTTTTCGGTTTGAAAAGCCGTATTATGAGCTGAATACATTGTTGAAACTATATTTCAGTCATTTCTAGCTTTACATGGAAGAATGATCTATTGATGTTTAGTTACTAATGTGATTTTCATTGACATCTTGAAAGTAGTCCAGGTCTTGTTTTTTCATAAATATGAGGGTACTTTTACCTTTTTAATCCTGAAAAAAATAGAAAGCCTAACTAATTGGCAAAGCCATCTTTAACATTGTCATCCTTAAGTTAACATTGTCTTGTGTCTATGAAAATCAAGAGCTATAGTTATAGTATAGCTGCCATTACTTCTCTTACCCTGCATATATTTTCTTGTTTTCACTTGTTTTTTTACCAGGATCGATTGGGACTTATTGACTTTATCCACGCACGCTAAGAGTCATTACTAAATCTTGTAACTAAACTGTAATGGAAAAGAAAGCTTCTAGATGTATTTGATAATTGTAAGTAATGTGTAAGGCCTATTGATATCCTTATCACTAGTATCTCATTCCAGATGAAGTCCAGATCTCTCTTTTTTAGAGTTAAGCTCAATTTTTTTTAAGTAAGTCCAGTATTGGTAAAGCCTGTTTTCAGTCATTACTAAATTTCGAGTTATGCTAGAGAAAAATGTCTTCATTGGGCAGCTCCGTGGTAGAGCGTTGGCCTTTTAAGCAAGTGGTTGTAGGTTCAAATCCAGACTCTGATTGTGATTTTATATACATTATTAGATCTATATCACCATAGTCCTTGTAATTGGGTACTTTAAACATTTTAGTTTTGCTAGGTTGTAATTGGACATATAGATATATCCCCTTGCGTTGCAGAAAAACAGCTTTTTACTTTCTGGATATGCATAGTCTAATTCTTGCTTTTTCCGCATGCAGATTCTTGGCAGCATTACTGCAGTGTCTTCATCTCTTCTTGTTGGGAAGGCAGGGCCCATGGTGCAAACTGGAGCATGTGTTGCATCATTGCTCGGCCAGGGTGGATCAAAGAAATATGGTTTAACCTGGAGATGGCTACGCTATTTCAAGAATGACCGAGACCGACGAGATCTTGTAACATGTGGATCAGCTGCTGGAATTGCTGCCTCATTCCGTGCCCCAGTTGGTGGTGTATTGTTTGCACTTGAAGAGATGGCTTCTTGGTATGTTTTAACCCAAAAATTTCTGGCCAATGCTAATGACCATATATGATGGTGGTGCATCATCATTTTAACTTTTATGGTAGTTCAGGGAAGTTAATAGGTGAATAGTTGAAATTTTTACTCACCATTGCAACATATATGTTAGATTCGTAGTACCTTCCTGACATAATCTTCTAATCCTTGTATGGTTCTTGATAGACGTGACATGTATGAGATCAACATAACTTTCATTCAATTTGACTCATTTCAGCTGGTAGAAGAGGTCGTAATGATAAGTATTATGTTGCTCCATGTTAAGCATTAACAGAAATTATATTTGTTTTGTAGGTGGAGGAGTGCTCTCCTATGGAGATGTTTCTTCACAACAGCTGTAGTTGCAATCGTACTCCGGGCTTTGGTTGACGTTTGTTTAAGTGGCAGATGTGGGCTATTTGGTAAAGGAGGCCTGATTATGTTTGAGGTCACCACGGAAAATGTGACATATCACCTTGCAGATGTGCCTGCTGTACTTGTTCTTGGAGTTGTTGGAGGCATATTGGGAAGTTTATTTAACTTTATCTTGGATAAAGTTCTCAAAGGTTACCGTTTCATTTATCAGTAAGTGCTCCTTTTAAAAAATTTGCGCAAAACTCTTGTCTTCAAAACATTTTATGATGTGCGTTGCTAACTTATTCTCCTTGGCATGTTTCCTCTAACAGGAAAGGTATAGTTTACAAAATTCTCGTTGCTTGTGTGGTCTCCATTTTCACATCCTGCCTCTTATTTGGATTACCATGGCTTGCACCTTGCCAACCTTGCCCAGTTGATGCAACAGAACAATGTCCCACAGTAGGTCGTTCTGGCAACTACAAAAAGTTCCAGTGTCCTGCTGGTCACTACAATGATCTTGCCAGCCTCATCTTTAACACAAATGATGATTCAATCAGAAACCTTTTCAGCAAGGACACCGAATCTGAGTTTCATTACTCATCGATTCTCATATTTTTTGTCTCCTGCTATTTTCTAACCATCGTTAGCTATGGGGTTGTGGCTCCTGTGGGGCTTTTTGTACCTGTTATTGTGACTGGTGCATCGTATGGACGCTTTATTGGGATGTTATTTTCTTCTTACACGAATCTTAATGAGGGCCTCTTTGCTGTACTAGGCGCTGCTTCTCTTCTCGGGGGAACTATGAGAATGACAGTTTCAATGTGTGTCGTTATCCTAGAATTGACCAATAACCTACTATTATTACCCATGATAATGCTGGTTCTTCTTATTTCCAAGACTGTAGCTGATGCCTTCAATGGCAATATCTATGACCTTATCATGAAAGCAAAGGGGTTTCCTTATCTAAAAACTCATGCTGAGCCATATATGAGGCAGCTGACAGTTGGAGATATAGTCACAGGTCCTCTCCAACTCTTTCAAGGCTTTGAGAAGGTTGGCAATATAGTGCATATTCTTAAAACTACAGGGCATAATGGGTTTCCTGTAATAGATGAACCTCCGTTTTCAGACTCCCCAGTTTTGTACGGTTTAATTCTCCGTGCCCATCTTATTGCATTGCTAAAGAAGAGAGCTTTCTCATCCACTCCAGTTGCAACAGGTATTGATGCCCTTGCACAGTTCTCAGCAAGTGATTTTTCTAAGAGGGGTTCAGGCAATGTTGATGATGTTGAAGATATAGACTTGACTGAGGAAGAGATGGAAATGTTCATAGATTTACACCCATTTACTAATGCGTCGCCTTATACAGTGGTGGAGACAATGTCATTAGCAAAGGCTCTCATACTTTTCCGAGAAGTTGGTTTAAGGCATCTGCTAGTCATACCCAAGCTCTCCAGTGTAAGAACCGTTTTCCTAACTTCAATTTTGCAACTTTACACCTCAAAACTTGGTAAACTAAGGCAGCTATAGGTTATGCCATTATAATCTATAATTCACATATTTTATAATTCCCCTTGCTAGATTCACATATTCTATAATTCCCTATTTTCACCATATAGTTTAAATGATTTCTGCTATTTTGTTCCCTGATTCTGCAATGTGGCCTTTTAGTGTCTGATTTAGCTAATGTCATATTTGATGCTTCTGTTATTTCTGGACACGCCTTTGCATCTATATTTGGTTAGAGCTATGTCTTTTGATAGTTCCTTTACACGGGCTGCATGTAGCCCGTCTCATGCTATTTAACAATCTCTCTTTGTAGTGTTCATTTTGTATCGTTGAAATGCTAATTTTGCTGTTTGGTTGCAGAGATCTCCTGTTGTTGGTATATTGACGAGGCACGACTTCATGCCAGAACATATACTGGGCTTGCACCCTTTGCTTGTGAAGAGCAAGTGGAAAAGATTGAGGTTCCGGTTTCCTCGTTTTCTCAAACTGTTTTAGCACAAATCTTGGCTGCATTACACGTTAACGATAAGTCTGTAAATAGTCTTATTCGTGCTGCACAAAAGGTTACAAAATCAAAGCCAAGTACCAGTATCATTATTCTTTCAGTCTCATGGAATCAGAGCTCAAAGGAATGGAGTTTATATCAATGTCAAAACTCAGATGTAGAGCATGGCATTGCACATTTGAGAAGGCAAATATTGTTACAGCTTACACTGAATAAAGTAGTAATTGCCATTTTTGAGGATCAAAATAGTTTTATTTGAGAGCATTAAGAGTTTGATTTATTCCCATTATTAATTTTTGAGTTAGTATTATTATTTGTTTGGTCAAAATGACTTTGAAATCAGAATCTGATTTTGGAGCAGCTTGTTATAATTTGAATCAGAAGCAGCAGTCATATGATCTTAACTGCATACAAGATCTAAAGTATTGGACATGTTAGTGAACTTAATTTTTCTGATGAAGACAGAAAGAAAGAAGAATTGATACTATGCTTACTTGGAATCAAGTTCTAAAAAGATATGAACTGATAGAGTCTTGATTGAATAAGGATCTCAAAAATTGTATTGGAGCTTCATTTCAATGTAGTATAAGAATAAGAATGAGAAAAAGGAGCACATGCAAGGAAAGGCTATAGCATACATGAGATTGTTTCAAGTAGAATCTAATTTACAGATGGGGAATACAAGATCACCCTCTCTTTCCACTCTTAAGATAGTCTGCCCTTATTCCCCACAAGTGCTCTCCCACTAGCTTCATGTCGGGTCGGTCGGATCGGGTGGGTGCTGCACATTGGATTGCCAACCCAAATATCTTTACAAGTACTTCTTCATCTACAGCTTCCTCCATTAGGGGATCCACCAGTTCCATCACACTTCCTTCACTATACTTCTTAAATGCCTGCATGAACCCACAGCACGCATTATCAGTTTTTTGACAAGACCAGATTCCAAATATGGTATTGGATGATTTTTTTGTTCTGAATTTGACTTTTAACTACAACTTCCACAGTATAAAGACCTTGACAAGTCGGGCTATATGTATACTTACCCATCTAAGTGTCACCCGCTCCTCGGGAGGCCTCCTCCTCTCCACAGGACGGCGTCCTGTTAAGATTTCTATAAGTAAAATCCCAAATGAGTGTACATCACTCTTGGGGGTGAGCCGAAAGGTTTTCATGTATTCAGGGTCAAGGTAGCCAACTGTCCCTTTCACATTTGTCGATATATGAGTGTGATCACCATCCACACCAAACCTTGCAAATCCAAAATCAGCCACTTTGGCTCTCATGCTCTCTGTCAGAAGAATATTAGATGATCTCACATCCCGATGGATAATTTGCTTCTCTGTTACAAGATGATCAAAAGATCGACAGCTATTAGTTTGAAAAGGCATATTTATGGCATATGAAAAACAAAATGGTTGAATGAATACCACAAGCAGTGGAAACTGTATCCAAGATAACATCATGGTTCTATCTATGGTCGTAAAATTTATTGTTGGACGCTGTCTTCAAGCATGCTTCCGACTGACAGGCATGACGGAGTAAAAGGAAAATTGGAACAATCTTAAACATATTGGGAACCTTATTAACTATGTAAATATCAAACACTATCACTCTAATTCTTAACTGTTAATGCTGTCTGAATACTAATAGTACAAAATGTTATAATGATGAACAATATCCCCACAAAATGTCATAGAAAGTTTTTGCACCTGCATATATATGGAGATATGTAAGGCCATGAGCAACATCAATGGCGATTTCAAGTCTCTGATTGAAATCAAGTATTCTTCCTCGCAGCCCTGCAAAGCATAGCAGCAGGCATTAATATCATTGTGTTGGAACTATGAGCCAGTCTTGTAGTTATATGATCTTACCATCCAAATGTTCCCTGAGATTTCCATTTGGAACATACTCTGTGATAAGAAGGCGTTCGTTTCCTTTATCCACGTAACCAAGGAGCTTCACCAGATTACGGTGCTCGGCTTTAGCCAGAAGTTCAACTTCACTGCTGAATTCAGGTTGCGAGCTGTCAAAGTGTTCCTATAGGTTAAAAGGAAGGAATAGTTACAGACCATACAGCATCTATAAACCATTTAGGATAGATGAAATATTTAAAGCCACTTTCACGTTCATTATCAACAAAGCCAACATAAACTTCAAACAATAAGGAAAACCGAAATTTACTTAGTATCATCAGAATGCAGAACTAACGAAAAGGCGGAACTATTAACATCTAGCAAAAGGCTAATCACCTTTCCATAAGTTAAAAGAAGTATAATAACGAACACTGATCAAACATAACGAGCATTGTTCACACAAACATTGACAAGTTTGTGTGTGACTAATTCTATCAGCTATATAGATATATTTCCGGTATGCTCCCCCGCCTCTCTTTTTTTTTTTTTTTTCATTCACTATATTTTCAGTTCTAATCATTAAGTAGAATCAGATCAATAAAAGTTAACTATCACTTACCTTCTTCGCCCGTTTTATTGCTACCACTTGGCCATCTTCAAGTTGGGCTTTGTACACTCTTCCGAAGCCTTTTTCACCTATTTGTAAAGACGGTGAGAAATTCTGAGTAGCTTTTTCTACCTGTTGCAAACTGAGATGCACTGATCCGAATTTACTGAGTTTGGGGGACATTGAAAATCGAGGACTAGGTGGCACGCGAAGTGGACTGCCCGGGATCTTTTCAGACACAGATTTCATTTCTAAAGAGGACACTGAATCCGCTGCAAGGAAAAAGAATCCAGTCATAACATTAGCAACAAAATTGCAATAACTGGTCGAAGTTTCAATCACAGTCATTACAAAGTGCTGCATAATATTGGATACAAAGAAGTTAAACAGAACCAGATAGTTTAACTGTTGATTTATGTCCTTGAAGTTCAAAAATGCATATTAGTTAGTGAAGCTACATGAGATTTCAGGATACAAAATACTAACTTGAATTAAGTTCCCTTGAGAGAACGGTGTGTGCATTTGCTCTCCTTCTTCTCCAACAGCAGGGGCAAAGCAAGCCACAAAATGCAGCAAAAATTCCAGACCCTACCATGACAACTTTTATGGGGGACATCAAAGATTCAGGATCATGCTTTTCACCCTCTGGATTAACATTCTGAGTAGAACTATGGATTGTGGCTTCTTTCTTATCTTCTGTTTGCAACATTTTTCTTCCCTGTTTAAAGGGCAACCGGACTGCGAAAATAAAAATGAAAGGCAACATTTAATGAAGGTTATCAGAACTTGAAGTACGAGCCATACCGTCAAAAGGAAACAAAATAGGAACAGATACGCTACACCATAATCTCACTTGAGCTCATACCTGGTGAAAGGTCTAATCCGCAGTTATCTTTCCAAAGATAACTGCAACCAGCTGCATATTGGTTTTGGAGAGCCTTACAGAAGATACTTCTGTCCACTACATTTCCATTTATGCGAAATGATTCATGGTCGGTAAAATTCGAATAGGTTAGGACATTGGCACCACATACCTTAGACTGTATCACATCCACAGTGGCAAAGGTTCTTGGTGATTGCACTAATAGCAATAAACTTAGCATAGTTTGAGCCAATCTCAATGAAACAATGCATCTCAAATCCATCTTTGGAAACTAGAAGAACAAATGCATCCCAAGTTCTGCAAGTCAGTGTGAAGCAAAGCCAGAAGAGTAAAGTTGAACAGTTACAAAATTCTTGCACCCTTGCTCCCAATCCTTCTGCAATTCAGCAACCAAGTAGACAATGTGACAGCCCAGACTGAAAAAATAGCAGAAACCACAAACCAGTTCAATATTTGAATTCAAGGGGCTCAAAATTAAACCAAACAGGAACCCTCAGTTCTTGAAAATCAACCAAAAACTCCAGCCCAGCTCATTCAAATCCAATTTCAAACATGGTAGAAGTCTTCAACAATGAACACCCAATTCACCAAAGTAGCTTTTTTTAACTGAATTCCAACAGAAAAGAAGCTGATATTCCAGTTCATGTATCCAACTTGAATCCACCATCCACACCCAACCATCACAACAGCACAATATCAATTCCAGATGCTCTGACACCCATAACTTTAAATTCCAAATCCCATAAACTCAAGGTGACAAAAACTTCAAAAGTCCTTTGAATCCACTTCACCAATACCAGAATTGGGAGCAACCCATATCAAGAAACAACTAAAACTCTAAAACCCAACACTCAGAAACTTCAATCAAATTTCCATACCCAGTTGTGTAACCCAAATCAGAAGATAAAGATCAAACCTTTAAAATGGCCATAACAGAGCCAAGCCAAGCCAATCAACCAAAGATGCATACAGTGAGTGAGAGAGAAAGAGCCAAACCTGCTGTAGAGGCGGCTGAGACACGAAACAAATGTTGTTTAGATTGGTTGGCGTGTGTGCGAGGAATCCGATAAGAAAACAAAGGAGAGCAAAAGCAAGAAGAAGATGGTGGAACTGTGACGTAACTCGTAGCCGCCTGTAATGTCCTAAATTAATTCATTAGATAGTAAACCACTAACCACTGAGTCTGAGTCTGAGTCTGAGTCTGAGTCTGTATATAATATAATTTATAATTTTAAAAAAAAAAAAAACTTAGGCTTTAGCTCAAGATGTCTTGTTGCTCTATAAAATGATTTCACACGTGATCGACATGGAATTCAAGATACAAGCACAGTTCATTTTCATTGTTATTTCCACGTGACAAAAAAAATATTGATAAAAGTCACCAAAGTCTAAATTTTAAAATTCTTAATTTCTTTTCCTTTGTGTTCATTATTGGTTGGGTATATTTATTATATTCCTCAATAATTTGGATAAATTAGCTATTTCTAACCCTTTATTTTGTCTTTTTTATAGACAATTTGCAATTAATAAATTAATTAGATGTATGTTCTTGAAATAGGTTGGACCATACACTGCTACTAATCTATTAGGTTGTTTTATTTGTGACAATTTAGTTTATTATATAATCATAAGAAACTTGGTTAACATTGAAGGTTCATTGAATGATGATGAGTTTAGAATGACGTCATCAGTGATGAATTGTATGGTGGGACCCTGAATCAATAATTGTCACCAAAAGCATATTGATTTTGTCTTCTTTGTTTCATGGGCCTAAATGTATCTCCTCACTTGGGCTTCAAGAGGCCCATATAGTAAAGATCCAACAAACATTTTTCTCCTGGGCCTAAAAATAAAACAATTGTCACTTTCATGTCAATACCATACAGTAACACAAATTAATTCTGTTTCCACAAGGAGTCGCAAACTCGCAATCTTGATTCTACACGTCAATGACTCACCAATATATTCCTTTATTATTGCAAATAAATTGAAAAAAAATCGTTTTTTTTAATGTATGTATCAAGTATTTTGTTGATTGGTTTGTTTCATGAAGATTCGGTCCAATTAATAAAATATATATACATAACATATAGTATATGAAATTGTGACTAGTAGACCAAATAATTGAAATTCATGTGACCAATGCCACGTATCGATTAAACGTTGGTTTTGTTTTCCATCAATTCAATTCCATGTATATAGTTTAGAGGCCGACACCAAAATTGTATCTGACCATTCACTCATAGACTTCTATTTCCAGAAATATTATTGATTTTTTTAGATGATTCTAGACATTTTCATGTAAAGTCTCACTCTATTTCTTTATTTTTATTCACAAATGATAATTGGTGTAGTGTGTGTTGTCGATAGCCCAGCTCATATTGGTCCAAGTGTAATGCATTTGCATTGTTAATTACATGCAAAACAAGAAAGATTCTTTTGTAATTTGTCGTCTGAGATTATTTTAAATTTGGAACTGCTTCTGGTATTTGTTTTCTTTGCTCAAATAATATTGCTACTGTTAGATGATTGATTAGTATAAATTATGGTAATTTAATACCTTCTTATGTAATTACAATATTGCAGTAGGTTTGTAGAATTTGAGTAGGAGTTTTTAAAATAAATTAAAAATCGATGGACACGTAATCATAAAGTACATATACTGGTGACACGTGTATCCATCTCTGACGACAACGGTACTGGGTAAATTTAACTACTATTTCCGTTTCAAATTAAATGTCATTCTAGAGTCCAAGTTTTGTTTCAAAATAAATGTCACTTTCCACTTTTAGCAAATATTTACACATGATCTTCACATAATACCCTTTGTCATAATGACTTTTTCATGGAAGATAAAAAGTTTTCAACATTAAAGTTGAGTAAATATACTAGTAGTGGACAAATAATAATGAATTTTATGGCTTTATTTAAAGGTAAAAATGTCATTTAACATCTTTCTTTAATATTTGTGAAAAACTCTAAAACGACGTTTAATTTAAAACGGAGGTAGTATTTAATTGCAGTAATTGAATTTGGTTGCGACACGTGTACGGAACACACTTTACAATACACCTCGGCCAAAAGCGCAATTTATTTTCTGGTAGGGACCACTAAAAAGTGCGTGTACTTCAAAATGTCAAAAGTGTAGACCATAGGATGTATTTATTACGTTAAAAATTAGATTAGCATATTATTGGAATAATTCCCTATACATTAAATGGGAAATTGTAATTATGATTTGTGAAGATGGTCACATAAACTGTATCAATACAAGTCTAATTGAAACTCTCAAACACAAAAATACATAACCTCACCCAATGGGTTGTAGCTCAACGGTAAATGGTGGGTTGAGCTACGGGAGAGGGCAGATGTTCGACTCCCACTACAACCTTTGTGGTCACAAGGCTTAAAGGTGCCTATCGCTGAGTGCGAGCCTGCTCAGGATTA
>JAYMSZ010003327.1:0-10709 GCA_036897665.1 Pelargonium citronellum | reverse complement strand
GCCTCACGACAGGCCCGACAATCTAAGGACGCGTGGATATCACATGGTGTCCGGTGCTGTGGATGTGGGGTTGTTCAGGAGTGCTGTGGTGGAAGATGTGAGGAAGTTCAAGTTGAGTTTGACTAACAGCTCGGACGAGGAAGAAGACAAAGATGCCGATGAGAAGTACTGGAGCGAATGAGAGGTTCTTCCAAAATACAAGTTGTGTTTCCTTTTTTTCATTTGTGTTGTTGGCTCCTGATAGATTTAGATGTTTGTAAATTTTGCTTGGTCAGTATGCATACTCTATCTCTATGTGCAGGCAACAAACAACTTGTAGTTTATTCATAGCATGTCAAATGAAATTGGGTTTTGGATTTAATGTTCAATAAGATGGCAAATATCAAAATGGCTTGCTTGTTGATTATCATAACTCAATATTGTGTCTTCAGGTCTTTGATGATATCTTAGTAAGACTTGAGAAAGATGATTCATATTTACATCCTTAATATCATTTTAGACTTCCCCTTAATGGTTATAAGCTACCTAGTAATAGTAGATAGTGTTCAAATGGTTATTTTTATGTATTACAGTAGATGATAGAATCATGGTGGTGGTGGTGGTTGTGGTTTTATCATAAACCAGAATATAGATCAGGAGCATAGTGGGAAACTATGTATTCTCTATGGCACTTCCCTAGCTTGAGTGCTTGACTTAGATATCAGTGACACATATCAGGCTTAACCTTGTTCTGTTCTTTGGTTCTTGACAAAACTCTAGTCTTTACTTACTGCATAACTTATTTGGCTTGATACTGCATGCATCTGGTTTTTGATCTCATAATTGCTTACTTGTCATTCACATTTTGTAATATGTTGGCTTATACATCACTTCATTAGCTATAGCTTTCTCTCTCTCTCTCTCTCTCTCTCTCTTATGTTCTCTTGTGATGCTAGACTCTTCTGTTTGCTTGTGACACCTGTGATACATAGCTCACTAGGAGTTGGCAGCTGGTTTGCATTTGACACTGGTCTTCACTTCAACAATCACAAATGCCAGCCATGCCGGATTACGGATCCAAATAAACTAGATCATCATCATCATCTGTAGTTGGCAGCCACAACAGGGCCTTAATGATCATGTCAACCTCAACTAAGAACAAGACTATTGTCACTCCCACGCCTCTCAAAGCTCGTCTCAAGAATGGCGATACTCTCTATGGCCTCTTCCTCCTCAGCTTCTCCCCCACTCTTGCTGAAATTGCCGGCCACGCAGGTTATGATTTTGTTGTCATTGACATGGAACATGGCCCTGGTGGCATCTCTGAAGCCCTCCCCTGCCTCCGTGCTCTTGCTGCCACGCAAACTCCTGCCATCCTCCGGCTGCCAGAGAATTCTTCAACATGGGCCAAGAAAGCTCTCGATTTAGGTCCACAGGGTATCATGATTCCAATGATCAACGATTCAGAGTCAGCTAGAGATGCCGTATCATATTGCAGGTATCCACCTGCTGGAGTACGCGGGGCGGCACACCCAATTGTGAGAGCTTCAAAGTACGGGATCGATGAAGAGTATTTAAACAAGTGTGAAGATGAGTTGCTGATAATGTGCCAGGTTGAAACAGAGGAAGCAGTGAAAAGGGTTAAAGAGATTGCAGCTGTAGACGGGGTGGACTGCATTATGATCGGGCCAGTCGTGTTGAGTGCAAGCATGGGGTGCCTGGGGGAGCCGGGGAACGAGAAGGTGGCCCAGATGCTGAAAGTGGCAGAGAAGGCAGTGTTGGAGCAGAAGGCTCAGTCCAGGGGTGGTTTATATTTGGCTGGCTTTGCTTTGCCTCATGATGATGGTGAGGTGCTTAAGAGGTGCGGCTACGACATGGTTTGTGGTGCAGTTGATGTGGGGCTGTTCAGGAATGCTGCTGTTGAAGATGTGAAGAGGTTTAAAGGCTAAATTGCAGTGCAAGATCAAGACTCAAGAAGCATACATTGTTGCTATGCATCTTGTTCTTGCTTGTGAGCAAGAATCAAATCATTGAAGCTTTTACTTCACAAATTCTTGGTCTCTTTCAGGTTATCTAGAAATTAACCAGGAAATGCTATTAGTATCTTTTTAAAAGCAAGTTGTTGGGATATTTTCTAAATTTGACCATCTGATTAGATAAATTGGTTTACTGTTTAGCGTCTCTTTCATTATACAGGGCTCTAAGAGGACAAGGCAAGCACATCCTTGGTCCAACAACTTGCCATTTCAGCGCATAAATGTATGCGAGTCCTCTATATCATCATCAGGACTTGTGTATGGCAAGAACCTTCTTAATCACTACATAAATTATCATTAAACCTTCCTAATTGCGCGTTAACATATACATATGGCCGGTTGAAATGCATATTTGGGTCAAAACTACTAAACGACTTTGTCCAATCAATGGGAGAGATGATTATGTTAAGTGGTTTTAAAAGGCTCTTCTCGTTACTTGATGGAGGCTTAATCTTAATAAAATTACTATTGACAATTCATGCGTAATCTTTTAACCTAAACCTCAAGCAATATTATTAATTTGCGGAATTCATCAATACAAGCTCAACTATATTTATCGGACCCACAAGACCAATCCTTCTTACCGGACCTGACACAGAATAAGACGACCGAGTTAACTCATGAGCCACCTTACTTAATCTAACACATAATAAGATAACCGAGTTAACTCATGAGCCACCTTATTCGCAGACCGACGAACAAAACAGAATTCTTATAAAGATACAAACTAATCCTCAGTCTCTAATATGTCACCTACAATTAATCTAAAGCACTGAAATCTTGCCCTCTGAACTTCAAGGCTTCAATAAACTGTTGCGCATCTGACTCACCAATGGTTGAACCCCATCCGCGCTCTACTACCCAACAGCCTCCCAAACGATTAGAATCAAAATATTTATATTAGATCAAAATGCCAGTCAAACATAACACTAATTTTGTGACAAAAGTTTAAAACTCACAAAAGTCAATCATGTATCGGTTTGCTACATTAATTTTTTTACTGAACCGGTCGGCTGTGATCTGGATCTAGTCCTAGATCACGAACCGACCAGATGACAAAAGCCACTGGAAAAAAAGAATCCCCGGGAAGTCATGACTCATGATTGCAAAAGCCTTGCAATTTACACTACACGCATTTGCAATTGCTTTTCCATTTATTTCCATTGCAGCCACCAAAATCTCCATTTTGAGCCTCATGACATGACCAGTCCCTTTTAACACCCCTATCTCTGTATCTGCTGCTTCTTCGATCTGATCTGCTACGACGACAATGGAGCTCTTCTACTTTATGGTGTTCGGTGGCCTCTCGGTGGTGGTGGCGATCGTGGAGTTTAGTAAATCTAGCAAAGATCGCATCAACACCTCACCTGCTTTCAATTCCTTTAAGAACAACTACCTCTTTGTCTACTCTCTCATGATGGGTAAACCTCAGATCTGCCATTTTCTTCTTTCTCTCTCTCTTTTTTTCTTTTTTCCATTTTGTTTTATAGTGATCAGATGTTCTTCTTACATTATTTATCTGATCAGCCAATTGAGGTCAGTGCTGTTTTGTCAATTTCGATCTAGGGTTTTAACTGCTTCTTTTTTTGTTATACATGGTATTGGGTTTAGTTAGTCTGTGAAGAAAATGGAGTTGATGCTTTTGTTGGTTAGACAAAGCCAGTCATCATTGGGGTCAGCTGAGTGGATGTGTGTTGAATTGGTTTGGGGGTTTAACTCTTTTTTTCGTAATTAATACGGTATCTGCTCCACCTGTGTTAGCTTGATCTGTTTAATGTAGCTGGTGAAAATTTCTTCTTTCTTGCTTTGCTGCTTCATTTCAAGAATATTATAATATGTAGATTCAATTGGTCAATTATCACACTGGCATAAGCAATTGCTCATCTTAGCTGTTATAAATGCTCAACTGGTGAAATGTGAATGCCAGTTCCTTTGGCAATTTTCACCTGTTTTCTGTCAAACTGATTAGATGGATTTTGGCAACAGCTGGGGACTGGTTGCAGGGCCCATATGTTTATTATCTATACAGTACATATGGGTATGGAAAGGGGGAGATTGGGCAACTCTTCATTGCTGGTTTTGGGTCCTCTATGTTATTTGGGACAATTGTTGGATCTCTGGCTGACAAACAGTAAGATTTTCCACAAGTTCACTCTATTATTTTTGTTCAGTTGTTCACTTGTATGGGTTCCTAACAAGTCAGATGGAAAATTCAGGGGCCGGAAGCGAGCTTGTGTTACCTACTGCATAACTTACATCCTCAGCTGTGTCACCAAACATTCTCCTCAGTACAAAGTTTTATTGCTTGGACGGGTGTTGGGAGGCATTGCCACTTCTCTGCTCTTTTCGGCCTTCGAATCATGGCTTGTCGCAGAACACAATAAGGTGCGTCATTTTGTCTCCCTAGTCCGTTGCTCTCATGTAATTTCTTAATAAAGGCAAGATTATGTTAGCAAACTTTAATCCAAATTCAATCCTTTATTTAAGAGGCCGCATTAAAATTCCTTTGGCAAAATTCTTTCAGAAATCATGTATAATCTGTGCCAGATTGTTTAATGAGTCTAGGAACTTCTACAGTTTTAACATGTATTGTCATATTCTAGATGATGATTGAGTAATAATGTTGGTTCTGCTTAATTGATTTCTCCATCAGTAAAAAAAATTCTGTCATTATTGGGTTGTCATTTTTTTGTTGTTGTTGTAAGCTTTTGTACCACCTCATTATGGACTTCCACTTTATGATTTATCTTTTGGTATGTTTTGCAGAGGGGTTTTGAACAACAATGGCTGTCAGTAACATTCTCTAAGGCTATATTTCTTGGCAATGGTTTAGTTGCAATTTTATCTGGTTTGTTTGGGAATCTACTTGTAGATACTCTGGCATTGGGCCCTGTTGCTCCATTTGATGCTGCCGGTTGCTTTCTTGCGATCGGCATGGCAGTAATACTGTCGTCATGGGGTGAAAACTATGGAGATCCTTCAGATAACAAGGACTTGCTTTCCCAATTCAAGGGTGCTGCTGTTGCTATTGCTTCTGGTGATTCACTAACTTCCTTTCTATATGATATATGTCAAATTTATGGCAAACCTTAATTCTTCCATATCTATATTTGTGGGATATTCTGTTAATACTAAGTTTCTTGTGGGATCATCACCAGATGAGAAAATTGCATTGTTGGGTGCCATACAATCCTTATTTGAAGGTTCCATGTACACATTTGTCTTCTTGTGGACCCCCGCTCTGAGCCCAAACGATGAGGATATTCCACATGGATTCATATTTGCAACATTCATGCTAGCTTCCATGTTAGGAAGCTCTATCGCATCTCGACTTTTGGCTCACTCTTCCCCAAGAGTTGAGAGCTACATGCAGATCGTCTTTGGAGTGTCAGCTGTGTCTCTTTTGCTTCCCATCATAACAACTGTATGTTGTAAAATCTGATTCTTCAACTTTTACCCCTTACATGAATAAGCACTGCATTATATTGTTATTATTGAAAATAATTGGGGTTATTTTAACTGATATCATTTACGAACAGTTCTTTGTTACTCCTTCTGACGTGAAAGGAGGAGGCATCTCATTTGGAGGATGTATTCAGCTTCTTGGCTTCTGCACATTTGAGGCCTGTGTGGGTATATTCTGGCCATCTATCATGAAGATGAGATCCCAATACATTCCAGAGGAGGCTAGAAGTACCATAATGAACTTCTTCCGCATTCCACTTAACATTTTTGTGTGTGTTGTTTTGTACAATGTGAGTGTTTCAATTACCTTTTTTTTTTTTTAGTTGCAAAAATGTTATGAATGATTTCAGGAGTCATGCCCTAACCTTGGCTCGTGCTTTTATTCTTGAAGGTTAATGCATTTCCCATCACCATTATGTTTGGCATGTGCTCTATTTTCCTTTGTGTGGCATCACTATTGCAGAGGCGACTCATGGTGATATCAGAGAACCCGAAATCAAGTAAGTCTTAATCATGCTATTTTGCTTGCCTTTTTGAAATTAGAACAAATATGTTTTATCGATGTTACAGGGCTACCATTCTCCATTCTTTTATTTTCTACCCATCATAAGATGTCTTTTTGGAACTTGAACTTTCTGATTTCAGTTTGAAACATTCCAATATGGTTATCCTTGCCTCCTTGGACTTGTTAGTAATTGATGAATTTATTGTTATCCCTTTACAGGAACTCAAGACTGGACAGCAATGAAGGAGAAGGACACTGAGGCTGAGCCATTGAATGCCTAATTGATGTTGGAAGGAATAAACATGTGGAGTTAATTGAAGGTTGCCAGTGTCGACCTTTTCTCATTTTGAACTGTTGGAGCTGCAGCTGAGTTAGATGTATTGCCGTTCCATCAATAAGTACGAGGGCGGAGAGGTGTGGATTACCGTTTTTGACATGAAAGGGTTCATAGATTGAGTAGGTGATGCCTTTAAGGTCAAATGATTTTTGTGTAAAAGGAAAAAGAAAATAGATTTACTGGTTTTAGATCATTTTTTGTGAATTAGATAATGTTGGCATCAATTACTGTAACCTGGTAGTGCACAGGTTTGGTTTACTGCAGAAATTAGAACTCTTAGATGTTCTTAAGGAGATTAAATATAAATGAATGTTTCTTGTAGTTTCACTATTTTGTTATTTGCCATTGGCCATGGTTTCTGTGTCTCATTTTTGTTATGGTATAATCCATAAGTGATTTTTTCTTCAAAAAGGTTTGTGGACACTATTTATGATATCTGGATTTCTACTTCACCACTGGAGAAAAAGGTCATTGAAAAGATGCAGAAGCTCCACATTTCTGTGCCCTCTGGATCTGCAGCATGTGGTCTATTGAGTGCCACAATGTAAAGAACAAACCAAGTTTAACTTTCTTGAGTGGCCAAACTTTTGGCTTTTTTCAATGTTAGATTGGTGAAAAAAAGTGGGACACAAAGATAAATGACCAAAAGAAAATTTCTTCTCCACAATATAATGATTGTTGTTTTAGTTGGAAACCATACCAGGAATACATAAATTTAGTAACTAATACTAATACATCTACAAAACTTAAGGTAGGGCTTGCCCTCTTAAACTCTAATACTCATTCATTCAGCCAGCCATGGGATCAACATCTATGGCCATTGGCTTTTCTTCGGAAGTGTAAGGTGCCTCAATATTCTCCCCAAACTCTATCTCCATTGCAGATGGCCTTGGGGGGGATGCCGGCTGCACCTCTACATCTGGGTAAGCAGCCTTAAACCTTGCCCGCAGACCTTCATCTACCAATCTTACCCCACTTAACTGATTCCCCAGCGACATCCACCTGACACCAGTCAAAACACACTAATATGATGCCCAACTCACCATATCAAACTTATTTTGTAATACCAAAATTAATCTCCAACAGTCTATTAAACAAGATGAAGAACTATGGGCCAGGAGATCTCACCCAGCCTGTGTGTTATGCATACGAGCAAACAATTCCAGCTTCCGTGTCCTTGGGCTTATCCTCTCCAGCAATGGATACATCTGCAGAAAACACTTTCCTTAGCTAAAGTATACATCTGATAAACCAGGAACGATGATTGCTCACAAATACTAAAAAGTACATGAAAACAGCTCAGGAAGAAGAATGAGACAATACTAATAGTACTGAAATGACAAATAAATAAAGGTCTTATGAGACATTCTGCTTGCTTACCTCATCTGGCTTGCGACTCGTCTCTCTAACCTCAGCAACAATGACGTCAGTATCAATATTGTGGTTTACTTCTGGATTTCCCTTTATTCCAACAAGGCAATGCTCCTTACTATGATTGAGCCAGTGGCCTGTGCGGCCAGTTCTAATTATCCGCTGGAGTTGATTAGTCTTAACCCAAATGATCTCTTCAACCCGCTTGTAACCCCAAAGTTCTAAACTGCAAGAAACATAGAGAACTTAATGTGAGGCAATAATACATTCACATGAAATGTACATTTAGCTTCTATAGAAGAGACATCCATCAAAGATGGCTGCTAACACGGGACTAAAATTGAACCACATACCATTCCCGTCCAAGCTCCATAGCACGTCCAGTCACCCAAAGGAATATTAAACCATCAGTCTGCAACGCTGGAACATTAAGATTGCGCATTTCATCATCAGCCATTGTTCCATAAGGAAGTTCCATATGAATGTCCCATGGTGGATCCGCCATTATAACTCCAAATTGACCTAAAATATCCATCCTAAAATTCCGAATATCACAGTTGATCCATTGTGGTTCACCAAGTTCTACTTCTGAACAATATTCAGCACGCTGAGGCTTTAATTGTTTGGGAGGAGCTGTAGTCCCCATCATCATGGGCGGCACATCTGGTGTTGGATCAAGCTCATAATGTACGTACTTGCATGTCTATCAACAAATAAAACAATGTAATTGAAATTAATAATCTATATGAAAACTCACTAATTTATCAATGTCATAAAGGAGGAAATCTACCTTCATGTGACGGCATGTATCTAGAAAAGAACAGTCCCCTAAATTCACGTCTGTATGTGGAGCAATAATTCGCCGAAAATGAACCTGAAATGAAAGGACTCAGTAGGAATCAATATAGACAAATCACGAGTGTGTTAATAGTACAGGTGATCCATGTAAAGCTAATGTATTTGTTAATTAGGGGGATGGAATGACAGCAATTAGCTAATTGCTACAGGTGATCCAAGCCGAAAACAAATCTAAGTGGCTTTCCATGAAAAATATTTATTTTCTCAGGCAAGGAAAAGCAAAGTCAATTTCAAATGACTCTTTCATGAGCTACTTCAAGGGACAAACTGTGAGACAAAAGCCGATTCACTACAGTCCGCAAGCCAAATAACAACACATAACAGAAACCTGAGTTTTTCATGCACAATCTTAGGAAATAAATAGGGATATATAACATAACAGGACTATAAACCCTAACAGGGCATTCCATGCTTGAGACTTCTATTCCAAATTGTCCTTTTTACCTTCCTCATTCAAGCATCCTCCACATTATAGACAGCAAGTTAATATAGACGTTTATAACAATAAACAAACCACTCTACTCATCAGTTAGTAAATTCTTATATGAGCCCTAGGTACTCCATAATAATGTACTGGCCCTCAAATTAAATCAAGTGGGAACCAATAAATGGCAATTTGGGCACAGTCCTCAATTCAACATTTCATATTATGCAGGCAACAGCAAGGTTTAAACCAATGTAAGTTAATCTTTGGTCAGGGACACATTTTTTTTTATTTTTTTTGATCGGCTGGTCAGGGACACAAGTGAAGAAGTATCTTTGTTGAGATTTACATATTCTAAGCCATATGCTCTAACTGTTGATGACAATCGAAATGGTACTTCATTTCAAGAGTTTGTTTAATATTAGAACAGTAACTATAGTCAGGGTTATGAACAGTCTTGGGATGCTAACAAACCATACAAGCATACAATACTTACTAACCTTCTCACATGCTATGTAGGAAGCAGTCTGGCGTCGGCAATCCTCTTTTGTTAGGGAAGAACAATACTCCTTCAGTTGAGATCCACCTTTTGTTTTAAACTGAAAATCAAATTGTGAAAAAAAAAATCAATTACATAATTTGTTAACAATAGAAAAACTGAACTTAACTGATCAGAAATGGCTCTTCATTGTAGGCAACAGCTATCAATAATAGCATAGTAACCTGTGAAATACAAGGTAAGCTAAATTTATGAACATACACTTCTAACCTATTAGACCTGATATGATAAAGCCAATGCTGCATGTAACTTCAGTAACATATTGTAAGCAAAAGATAGAAGTACTGAACACATTGCTACAAACTACCATCAATTAGTAAACAACCCTTGACGTTCCTTCAGTATTCCTAATCATCTATATGTGCATGCAACTTAGCAGATGCGCACAAACCTTCCACACTGAAAAGCATGAATTTATCATCATGTTCTTAAACAAGCTCACTAACACAGTAAAATAGCTGTACACATAAAGGCATAAAAGTGTATCACAAATTTGATTGGAATCTCAAGTACCTTGGCAGCCACAGCAGTCTCCTTTGCAGTTGGCCGATGAATAAGATCCAAAAGTTCCTCTCCGGTTTTGGATTTCTGCAATTCCTTAAAAGACTTCTTGTTCAACAGTGCCTCGAGATCCTTCAAATCATCTTCTTCACTTCTCGGCTTCTGAGGCATTGCATTACCCCCGCCCATGGGTGAATTTGGTCCCAAAGGAGGTCTATGCATTGAGGGAACACCCATTCCTCTAGGCATTCCCATCATGCCCATTACTCTAGGAGTGCCCCTTGGTCCAATCATCGAACCAAGAGGTCCAGTACCTGGAAACATAGGCGGCAATCCCGACATATGGGGATCGCCAGGTCCCATCCACATATCTGGCATTGGTCTTGGAACAGGCCCTCCCATTCCAAAAGCTCCGGCATTGGCATCAACCCCACTAGTATTGGTCAATTGCTGACCCTGATTCTGATTCACATCCCCTGAACTTGACTCCTGGCACTGATTGCTCTCCGGCAATTCCTTGACAAGCCTAGTCCGGTCAATCTCCAAAACCATAACCCTAGACTTGCCACTGACTACAAACTCCTCCAGCTGAACACCTCCATTGTCCTCCGCCATCGACCTCAAAGCCATTTCCACCGCTAGTATCGCACCGGACTCCCCTCCCAGCTCCCTCA
>JAYMSZ010003326.1:0-10710 GCA_036897665.1 Pelargonium citronellum | reverse complement strand
TACGCCGCCCCCCCCGCCATAGAAGCCGAGCAGAAAGTTGCGGAGAACGAGCGCGACGGTTCGTTTCGGAGGCCGCCGGGAATGGAGGAAGGACTTGGAAGAGAAACGGTGGTGGTAACGGTGGGGAGTCTGTGGAGAATGGAGGGAAAGCGAGGGTTAGGGTTTAAGGAGCGAGAGAGAGTGAAGTGATACACGTTTCGAAACGCCGACCTCATGGTCATGGTTGTTGTTGTGTTGTGTGTGCTTTAATTTTACTAGCGTGTCACCATTTTTAGTGTTGAAAGTGGATTGGTCTATGAAGCGGAATCGGTCGTCAAAATGAATAACGGTCCAAATTGTCTTTAAAGGAATTGCTATGGGGACTAGACCGGTCCGGAATGTAATCGGTCATAGGTTCGTACCAAACCGGTTCGATTTTATACAAGTATTTATATATATACATAGATATACACAATTCGGAAGATTCAAATCCGACATTTCAACTCAGACTCAAAAGAACGACCTAGCTAATCTAATAGTCATTCCATTCGCAAAGCGATAAACAATGTCATATCTTGCACTATTTAAACAATAAACAAACATCTATGGACAACTCACCCGACCTTTGTCCTTGACATCTTCTTGAAACGACAAACAATTGGTTGAATGTCTAACTAAAAAAAATTGATTCCAACCTTTTTTCATAGTCCAAGTCGCTTCTAATTTACCAAATACTTTCAGATTTTATTAATAATGTGCAACTTGAATGCTCCTCCAAATAAAACTCGAGTTTGGCTCAGCAGGAGCACCCATAAACGAATTATAAGGAAAGTACTTGCCTTTAAATACTCGAACAAACAAACTGTCCAAGACACATGAGCAACCTCCAAACTTGCTTTCATACATATGAGTATATATTTTTATAATTTAAGTAAGTTTTAAAATAAATAAAAATCTCATATTTTGTTAATTATATTTTTATATAAATTTAGGTCGGTTTATAAGTAAAATATAAAAAGTTCATTAAAATTTCAAGGTAAACCAATGTAATTTACATTTTGCTTTGTTCATTTATTTTGAATTTGAACATTATGTGAATTCTAAGACAAATGACTTAAAATAACTCGTCATTCTTAAAAGAATGATGGATCAGATTTTTCATTTATGAAGTGTTGCATGCGGATAGAGAGACTTATGAACTTGGCAACTTGCTCTAGTCCCGAGTTCCATGTCCACCACACAAAGCTAGATAGCAAATGAGCTACCCAAATAATCAAGTTGATTTCACTTGATACCTCGAGATCTCATGTTCGAGCCTCGTTATTTGTACACTTACTGATAAAAACAATCAAGAATTTCAAATTAGTTTAATTAATAGAATCCAAACCAACAAAAAAAAATCATTAACAGAGACAAAATGTATGATAGTCAGCAATCTACTACTGTATTTATCTACAAACACAGCAACAACATAATCACAAAATCTAAAATACATTACTCATTTACATCTACTTAACTTGCTAAGACAGCTAATAAATTTCCCAAATGGTGTTCTTATCAGTGATTTGGCCCTATGCTGAGTTACTATGGTACAAGGGCACAAAATCATACTATTCTGATAAAAGTTTACAAAAACTTGAGCCAAATGTGAAGTATAATTCACTCATTTCTTCTGAAATGTTAACAAACAGAAGTACGCGACGCATCTACCAATCACGCCATATAAAATAAGAATGAGTAGGCATAAATTCTTTTCATGAAGACTGTAACCATATAACTTCAAGAAATTGCAACGACTTATCAGCCACACTCCATCGTACCTGAGAACATATGGTAAAGAAATTAAAATCTAAATCACACACTCTCGTGACAAAATTACGTCGGAAAAACCTTTTAGATCACATTGAAATCTATATTTTCATTGGATTTTAGACTCACCTTTGGGCATTTGAAATAATAAAACCTTCCATAGCCCACTTTGTGTAGCAAAATTTTCCAAACCTCTTGACAACGTCAGAATCTTTGTCTTGGTTCGCAACCAGAGTCAAAATAACGGGAACAATCACCGACCACTGGAGAAGGAAACAAAAAGTACACTTGTTAGGAAAAAGAAGTTCAAACTGTCGATAAATGTACGCGAAATGACATGCATTGACGTCAACATACAATATGTTCATTATTTGTTTGTATGATATGTCAAAGGTTAGTCTATTCTACAACGTGTCGACTCTCACTATCTGCGCATGTCATTTGACATCAACATATAATATGTTCACTATTAAGTTGTTTATATAACATGTTAGCAGTTAGTCTATTGTACAACATATTGACTCTCACTGTCTGCACATGTCATTTGACGTCAACATATAATACCTTCACTATTTGTTTATATAACATGCTAACGGTTAGTCTATTTTATGAAATGTTGACTCTTACAATCTGCACATGTCATTTAGAGTCCATATAAGGACATAAAGTCATAAATTTAGACTTTCAGAACATTATTTCGTAGTGCATAGAAAAAGCTATCAAAATGGTCTCTGAACAATACCATCTAACCATTTTCAAACTAATTTTATGCTGTAATTGTCCCCCAACTAGTAAAAGCCGACTAAAATGGTCCCCTACATTGACATCCGTTTTTTTAATGTCACGAAAGCAAAACTGACAGAAAACCCAACGAAAGTTAATGCCAGTGACCAGTTTGGTCTGTTTTCAATAATTGGGGACCCTTTTGGCATAAAACTAGTTCAGAGACCAAATTGGTCGGGTCCGGATAGTTTTAGGAAAATTTGAATAGTTTTTCCAAGAGCTTACCAGCTGAGCAGGACCAGGTTCAAGCCAGATTGCTAATGCATAACCCATTCCAGTCACACAGTACACAAGGCAGAGCAAAACGATATAATTGTCCACAAAGGATGATCTGGGGCTGTTGAAGAAGTAGAACATAGACAAATAAACCAATGGCTTGACCACTGTATTGAAATGGTCAATTGTGTCTTTGGACAAAAAATATGCCAGACTGCTCATCCCAGACCCACTCTCTCTCCAGTAGTGTAATTTGTCCAGAGCAAATGATCTCAATGCTGCAATCTTGCACAGTAGAGCTGTAACAACGATAACGTCAAGAACAAAATGGTAATGAAACATTGCATCTATGTACAACACATTGTTAATTTCCCATGACAATTACTTGCAACAACAAGCAACTCAAGTTCGTATTATTTTACCCAACAAAGCTAAATTATATACTAACATGTGACAGAAATTGAAAGAGTGCTTTGCAACTTACAGACAGCAATTACAGTGAAGGTATAGCCTTGGGCCCCGAAACTTTCATCATCCACTTTGGCAAGAAAACCTAAGCATCCTCCAGCAAGTAATAGGATCAGGTAATCAGCTACTTGTAGTCTAGCATCTCGTAGTCGCTGCTTACCAACCCTGAAAGGAAGTTGATCGTAAGTAAGAAAAAAAAAAGTGCAGAAAACTTGAAACCTTATGATATTGACCACTGGCATTAACCTTGTTTAACAAGCAGATATATTTACCACACTACATTATATAATATGCATATAACTTTCTACAAACATGTTCGAAGAAACAGAAAGATATCATATGTTTCCCTTTGCGGTACCCAGGTTTTCGCATATGATACGCAGCGTAATCAGAAAACTGGATCATTGAAAGAA
Source organism: Pelargonium citronellum (assembly GCA_036897665.1). Classification (NCBI taxonomy): domain Eukaryota; kingdom Viridiplantae; phylum Streptophyta; class Magnoliopsida; order Geraniales; family Geraniaceae; genus Pelargonium; species Pelargonium citronellum. The sequence continues at coordinate 7,042 of JAYMSZ010003326.1, read as the reverse complement.
AGATGAGTATGTAAGTACCCTGGCATGGTTCCAAACTAACCAAGCCCTTGGAAGATTCTGCAGATTTAGCATAGCTGTTAAGCCCAAGGAAGGTACTAGAGATATAGGACATATGGGTTGATCTTCCTTCTAATATTTTTTTAACAAAAGTAAAGTAAAACAAGGGTTGAACTTGTATCTAAGATCAGATATATGATAGTGTGTTTCCATACCTCCCGAGGAAGTATCTGTATTGCTTTAAGGGACCTGCAGTGACTCGGTTGGATAAGTCGTCGGATTTTCCAAATCTGTGCTCAAAATGATCTTTCTTGATCTCAACATTGAGCTTCACATCTTGCCACAGTTCTCCGGCTAAAGATTGTTGTTTAGTATATGCTGGTTTCTTTGGTTGTGAACTACCAATTCCATCCATATAATGTAGCATATCTGGGGGTACTGGGTACCCGTTATGAAGCATCCATCTCACAGGAAGCTGTTCAACAGTGACATCTTTCTTCAGTTCCACCATGCCTTCAAGGACGTCAATGAAGTGATCTGGAGGATTAATACGGTCTGGTACATGGATCCCAATTCCAGAAAAGTATTCTTCAACTTTTTTTACTGATCCATGATAAGCAACAAGGCCGCCTTTGGCTAGCAGTACTATATCGTCAAACATCTTGAACAAAGAGTAGCTGCAACAGAACAGACAGTACATTATGGGATATATTCCACGATAAGCTTCTTGTTTCTCTCATCAATCATATAGAAGAATATGACACTCCGAAGGTCATGTTTGCTAAAAACTAGAAGGAATTAAAGAAATGTTGTATAGTTTCTAAAGGGGAGAAAAATGCTATTTTGATTCTTTGTTTGACCACATAGATGTATACCTTGGTTGATGAAGTACCATGCAGATATTTACCCCTTCAAGAGCTTCACGGCGAAGTGCTCTTAGAAGTAACATGGATGATGAACTGTCCAAACCAGATGTGGGCTCATCCAAAATCAAGAGTGAAGGTTCCATGACCATTTCTAGCCCAACATTTACACGTTTCTTCTGGCCTCCAGAGATGCCTCGCCTTGACACTGTTCCAACAAGCGAATCTCTGATTGCCTGTAGTCCCAAGCAGTCAATAACTCTTTCAATAACCAGGACCTTATCCGGTTTTGACATAGTTGCAGGTAGTCTGCAATAGTAATGAATTTAAAACATAACTGAAACTGCAATGAAAGCAAAACACTAGACTTTGAAACAAAAGTTAAATAAGGAAATATAACTTGCAAAGTAATTGCTCATTGTTACCATTGTCATTAATGGTTTTTTAAAATATCATTAAGTGAGGTGATACTTTCCGTGGCAACTAATAAGTGCTCCTATCCGGACATGATCTATACACCAAATTCTCGAACAGGACTAATTTTGACCTCAACATATAACATAAAGAGCAAATAGCTTGCATAGAAACACAAAAGTCACCTACCTGCACCTAGCACTGAATCGAAGATTCTCCTCCACTGTCAAGTCTCCATGCACGATATCATCTTGTGGAACAAAACCAACAATTTTCTTATATGAGTGGATGGATTCATCTTTACCATTGATAAGAATTAAACCAGATCTAGTGCATCCAGTTGCTTTTCCTGCCAAAGCAGAAAGAAATGTTGTTTTTCCAGCTCCCGATGGACCCATGACTGCAGAAACTCGACCAGGCTCAAATTTTCCCGTGACACACCTCAGCAGATGTTTGTTTTTATGTTTTAAAGTGAGGGTTAGATCCTTAAAAGCAATCTCAATGACAGGCCTGCTTCTGACATCACTATCACCACCCATTGAAATTATTCCTGAGAAGGTCAAGTCCTTGTTCTGCTCTTGCATTGCTTTCTCCTTCTCAATTTGACCATATGCATACTGAAACACTTGGCTGCGAGTATGTAATTGTTTACTTTTTGGCATGTTCTTTTTCAAATTTTTATCTCCTATCTCAAGATTAAAGCCAGGGTGACTTTCTGGATCATCCTCCAGGGCATGCATCATATTTGTGAGGTTGCCCGAGTCTTTTTTCATTCCTTTGGAATCTTCAGATGATTGTGCTGATGCTTTTGACTTACCAGCAGTATCTTTTGAGCTAGACTTAGACACACTGAATCTGAAGCCCTTCGGCTCTGATTTTGTACTTTTTTTGCGAGAATATGTACGGGATAACTGTTGTTGCAACCCGTCTGTGGGCTTCGTGGCAAGATCTTTTGCAAATTTCCACCTATCACGTGCATGAACACTTTCTCGAGCAAATCTTGCGGCTCTTTCCCTGGAATTAGCCTGTCTTTTTTCTCGTGTATGGAGAACTTGATCAGAACAATTATAAATCAAGATTAGGACAATACCCAATCCAGCCTACATAACAAAGGGAGAAAATCAACATCGGTTGGACTTCGATGGAGCTGTAAGAGAATAAATACTCAGCAAGAACTAAAAATTACGAGAGTTCTGTCCATAGAGAAGGAGATACTAAATGAACATTCTGGAGATTGCATAGTTGATACCATTGAATGATGAAGTTCATGATAAGTAATTAGAACATGAATGATTCCTGAAAATTAGATTACAAACAAACATTTTGCAAAAAAAAAAAAAAAAAAGGAACAATATAGAGAAAAATTAAACAAACAATAGCGCATAAGCCATTTCAAAGAGATCCTTCATTGAGCATGGTAGAGCTCCATGAAAAATATATTGAGAATGAATCAGATGCCAACTACAAGTCAAATGCCACAAATGGAGAGTAAACATAGACTACATGTCAAAGAACTCGCCGAAGATCGATGATCAGTTTTATTTAGAATTAAGACTAGATCAGCAACAACTTACAATGATCAGAAAGCCATAAATATGAAGCCTTTGGTTCGCAGTATTTGGACTACATTGAGCCAACTTGAAGCACGCTGCAAAAAGGTCAAAAAAATTAAAATTATATCATATCTCCCTTTCATGTGAACAAAAAAAAAAGGGGGTTGAGACAAGGGATGCAGTATGGTGGAAAGAGATATATAACTACAAAGCTAGGATGAATGGTTAATGCTACTCATTGCTTGTGGATAACAAGTGTTTTCATGTCTGTGTGTGTGTGTTGGAGACGGGTGGGAGCCATATAGGAAGCACAATAGAATAATAGATTGAAATAAATTCACACGGCTTACTTTTTTCACAAAATTCCCTTTTGCCTCATGCATGCCAAAGAGTTGAAAGTTGTCTCAATTGATTAACAAATAAGGTGAAGGATACAGTCACAAATAGGGTAACCCTTATATTGACTTCATACTGTGGACACTTATAAAAGGTAGTTACGAAAGGAACATGATACACGTAATCCATCCAACGTACATCTGCTACAAGCCAACAATGCAACACGTCCTAAACCTTCCATCTTACAATGCCAAACTATAGTTTAGATAGTTATAGACATATAAATTTCCCAGCGTAAAATGTTCTTATTTGAGAGTTCATAAATGCATACCTTCTCTGTCTCACAGGTTACACGGTCCAAGATGAAATACTGAAAACTTATGGATCATATATATGTTACTGATGATGCATAAAGTGATCACCGAAGCTCATCAGTTACAATTAAGTACACAGGAAATGCAGCAACTAATGAAGTTTAGCATACAGTTTCTATGTAATGGGCATGGATTGACTTTCATTCTATTTCAAAGTTCTTCAACTTAATAGCTGCACTACAAATTAATACGATGGTATATTAAATCACCCTGGATGTATTTGAACTTCAGAAGAATTTCACCGAAGATTCACAAGTACCGACAAACTTACATTGCTGAGCAGTGGAACCCATCCTGCAGAAATGCCTGTAATTATCCGAAAATGTAATGTTAGTAAATGCACAGAAGCCAAGCACCATATGATTGCACTATATCATCATATCATGCACCATATTGGATTTAAGAAACTTGCTTATTATAATTCAGATCCAAATGCGATAGTATTCTGAGCCAAACTGCCGCTAGCAAAAAAATAAAAAGTGATCTGAGTTTTGAGTAAAATCAATACCCACTACTGCAAGATAGTTTCTGTGTGTTAGTTGGGCAGTATGACCCTGGTGAACAGAAAATACTGCTACTAGTTGAAGCATCAGTCCACATGTCAGCACCACCACAAGAATGTTTTTTATTCCTTGGAGGTATTTGGTAAGTATATCTGCAAATTTTATCTACCCATAAACATTAACATGTTGTGCAAAGCAATAAGAACATAAATAACACAAGGATTTAAACTTACGGCTCACACATTCCAGTCGTCTTATTGAGAGTTGCAAGCGGGCAATAAGAACCTAGTGGACAAGCTTCATATACGAGAATAATGGTATTAGGTACAGTTGCATTGATATTATTAGCAGATATATGGAGTTATCCTTAAAATTTAATGTATTTAGACTATAAGTGTAGCAGATAGAACAAAATGGCACAATAGAAGTATACAGACTCTTGTTTCAGTCTATCTATTCCGCTTAGTAACCAAACAACTAATAATTATATGTGTCCATATCATATTGATAATACAAATTCAAGTAAAAATTAGAATCAAACATGTAAATCAACACATTGTAATAAAGCTTATATCCCTTGATCATGAAAATAGATACAGATTGTCTACTATAAGCACAGACTCAATCGAAGTTCCATGAAAATTTGCTATGTGGTAGACACTAGGTGCATATAATTTCAAAGATAAGACCAGTGAAGATCTTTAACTTCACCAAAAAAAAAATCACATGCCTAAATTACGCTGAAATGGACCTTCTATATATTATCATGATTTTGTGAGTACTAGATCATGAGTGGCAGTTTCTCACCCTTTCTTTTTTTCCTCTATCAAGACAACATAGGCAACTTACATTCTTGAAATTTCAGTATCAAAGAATGTCAATAAATTCATATTAGAAACTCATGCCACGTATTCCTTTTCTATACAACTCTTCTGTCCGGATCAAACATTCAACTAAAACCCTACTGCTCTCCTCCAACATAGACAGGTCACTGGCCCTTGACTTCATAAAGATCAGCTAAGATCTCAAAAATGCACTTGCACTAAGTTCTATTTTTTACCTTCCTAACATTTAACTTTTTTTCCATGAACTATATTTGTACAGTCTATTACGACAGTGATAAAAATAATGAAGTAAAATCATTAACAATTCAGACTTCATAAAATGTACCAATCTGTGTGGACTTGAAATTGCAAAAGAAACCGTGCCAATAGTTCATCATAAAAAATGAATACATAAATAGAGAAAAGAGAAGTCCCAACCTAGTAAGATTTGCTAAGATAGTAAATGAGCAAACGATAGACAACAGAATCCTAACAAGATTCATTGGTGATTTTTCATACACTTACGTATCATGCAAGTAATACCAGGAGGACAAAAGAATCCCTCACAACAAGGTTCACATTCACTAGTTCTCAAAGGCATTGCCTTCTTGTTGTCATCGTTCTGATCATCGTCTTTGTCATTAAGGGTGCAGCCCCATCCCGGTTCACATCCATTGACCCATGATGACAAATTGCAGTTTATGTTAGGCTTAACATACTCATCTCCAGAGAATTCTTCAAAGTAGAATCTTATTTCTGCTGCTGAGCATAGTCGTTTTGTTACGTCTCCTGTTAGTAAACACATCTGTCATCAGAATCTAGATGGATATATCATTTCTCTCAAGAGTATTCGACAAAAGCTCACCTTTTGATGTCTGAACACATTTAGACAAGAAATCTAAGTTTTTAAACTCGAAAGCTTTATTCCAATCAGCTTCTCTGAAATCAAATTCCTTTTGGGTTAGGAGAAAAAAAGAAGTTAAATTCCATGACAAGTGACAAAATACATAAATTCAAATTACTCACAAATCCTTTACACAATATGCCAGATTTTGTTCAACATCCGGGGCGAGTATCTTAGAAAGATTTTTTATGCGACTATATAAGAGGTTTGTAACCACGGCTTGGCTGTAATCATCCCCTTTCGCGGACAGTGCCGAAGGCAATAAACTCAAAGTGAAAGAAGCAATAAACAATAAAACAAGGGGAACCCAATTGGCATTAATGCTCGTTCCCCTCATTTCGACCACCCGACGAAGAAGCTACCCAAATCACAGGCCCTGGCAACAACAATAGTGCAATACCATCCAAGACCAAACCATGCACAAACAAGCTGGCGAAAACGACAAGTCTCCAATAATGTGCAAAATCAAGATTTTCACGAACCCAATGAGGATCAAGATCAACTACAACAACCATGCCATTGTTTTGGGTAGCTTTGATAATCCCAAATATCTTGGGAGTTCGTTGAGGACTTTCGTCGAACAGTTGGTGGGCGTTGGAAAATGAGTTGAGGAAACGACGACAGGGACAATGGAGGTCTGTGAAATCGATCATCATCGTAGAAATTAAGCTGAAAATGCAATAAAAATGTTGGGTCAAGAGAGCTGCTAAATTTGGGAGACGAAGAAATGGAATGGGTGGCGTGGCTAAATTGAAGGTTTTTGTGTTCGCTTTAGCTTAACCTAACGGTAAAATAACCGAAACCATATAGTCCCGTCTATGTGGTACTCGAGTGTACGTCTACTTCCCTCACGCGTCTTTTAATTTTGATGTAATTTACATCATCGAAAGGTCCCACCGACAATGGATGATAATTTAAAGCTCCAACGACTGATCCGTTGACTAAACAACTCAACGACCAACTATGAATGGTGATGATGAATTGATGATGAGACTAGTAAATTGATTACTCGTGTTTGGGCTCATACATCTTGTAATCATGTCGTGTTCATGCTAACTATTTAGAACATACATTCACAGTTAATTAGTGGTGTTATAAAACACCTTAAATGTACATTTTAAGATATAACTGTAAATTAATCATAATAACGTGTTGAAAAGTGTTGTGTCAAACATGTTGGTTCTATATATTATATAGTAGGGGTGGTCGGCGGTCGGTTCGGTCGGTTTTTTCCTAATTTATACACCAAACCATCATGGCGGTTTGCTTAAAAA
>JAYMSZ010003325.1:0-10711 GCA_036897665.1 Pelargonium citronellum | reverse complement strand
ATATTCAAATCGGATCAAAAAATTAAACAAAGTATTATTTCAACCCTTTCGCTTCATATTATTATTATTTTTTATTTATTTATTTTTTATGATCTTACTTGATAAAAGTTATTATTATTTGTTTTAAAAGTTTGTTTATAGTGATACGAATTGAGTTTATATTAGTTTGAGTTAAATTCATATCGATTTACAATTATTTTTATATGCTTTAAAATTAAATTTTTTCGATTCATTTGTTGATCCAAATATTTTTGAATTTGACCCTTAATTCGTGTATGAAAAAATAAAACTCATATGCACATGCAACGAAAAATGCGTTGGAGTAAGAACAATAAGTTCGAGTGAAGTTCATATTTGTTAATAATTATTTCGATGCATTATTGTGTTAAATTACAAGTTTTTCGATTCAAATATTTTTCTAACCAAATGTTTTTAGTTTGAATCTTCAATTATTTTCGGTACAGATGAGTCTAATATGTACATGCAACAAAAAATGAGTTTGAGTAAAAAAAAATGTTAAGATACTAATCGAGGTAATTTGGTCAAACTTAATAAAATGATATCAAATTCGATTTATCATCCATTCATACATCACACGTTGGAATGCATAACTTCTTATCTATTGGATTTCTTATATGTTGTAATACATTGTTGTTATTCAATCTATAATTATCCAATCCAGACGATCAAACGCAGCCTAAAGTTAGTACATTACAATTGATTCAAATCTAGTGTGTAAATTAAAGTTCACTATATTGATAAATATTTATTTAATAAAAAGTATTTCTTATTCAAAATGCTACATGGATCAGCCCGGCCCATGCAGGTTCGACGAAATGCTGACCCAAATCCATTTTGAATGATTTAACGATTTTTATCTTTATGGTTAGACATTTTTCCCGCTATATATATATTTTTTCTTTTTCAAAATCACATAAGCTGTTTCTATTTGTTTGAATCACGGTGTTTGGCGCGTCTATAAAAAGGCAGTGCCATCTCTGAAAGCTGTTCCTGTTCATTTAAGCTTACCTGCAATTTTCTCAGAGACGCAGATCGAAGCAGAAAATGAGTGAAAAGCGACTCCGAAGAAACAACTCAATTTGCAGTTGCAGCTCTCCTTGCTCCACTTCTCTCTCTGCTTTCGTCTGGTACTCTCTCTCTCTCCTCTCACTCTCATTTTCTCAACAAATTTGAATGTGATTACATTCTTACTCGAATTCTTCATGTACTTGATTTCCATCTATGGATAAGATGAGTTTGATGTTTCACGATATGCATTTGATGTTGAATGAGATGAGTTTCATCTGATGCTAGTGAATTTTTTATCATCAAAACTGTTCTGGAATTTCAATGTGGAACAGTATGACAGCCGTTTGGTTCTGAAGCTAATCTGGATTTGTGGTGTAGTTGATGGTTTACGGAGGTCGTATTGTTAGATGCAGAGTCAGGCTACTTCCGGAAAACATTTTGATGAGTATATTTTTTCTAATTCTGTGAATTTTTTTGATGCGGTGCTGCTGGTTGATAAGCTGATCATTACGGATAGCGATTTGATTTTTGAACGCGAATCTCGGAAAATGTTAAGAAAAAAGTGTATCAGGGGTCTAACAATTTGAAACTATGGATTTTACGTTTTCGTCAACAATATTTATCTTCTCCTACATGAATGTATTTTGATGTATCATATTCTGCTTTTTCTTTAAATTGAAAGATGAAATGCGGTCATGCACTCGTAGCATGATTTGTACAATTTGAATTCTGTTTGGTTACTGAGAAACAGGAGTGAATTGAAATTTGATTATAAAAAATATGCGGTTCTAGTTTCAATGTGAGAGGTAATGCTTCAAGCCTTCAACACTTTCAGCGCTTTCCAGTAGTCGCTTAAATACAGTGCCTATGGATTTCCATTTTGTTCGTAGTAATTTCCTTCTCAGCTGATGTTTCTGTTTTAGTCTGCTATGATTGCTTGATCTACTAATAAGAACATAAGTTTCAGATATTTTTGTGACAACCATTCATGGTTGACCTGTTTTGTCATTAAATTATGCTGTCTTGATAATTGTTTTCGTGTAACCAAGGTATGAAGAGGACATATGGACAGAGGTTGCTAAGTATATTGATGGAAAATCTCTGGTGATGCTTGGTGCAACGAGTACTTGGTTCCGTTGTCTCATCATGGCGGAAGAGAGTGTCTGAAAGTTTGTCTGTTTACGAGATCTTCACCTTCATGTTCCTGCCTCTGATTCAGGTTGTGTAAATTTTAAGTGGAAGGATCTTTATGCTTCGGCTTTTGGTAAGTAATCATTTTCGTTATGGTTTGATACTGCATTGGATTACAGTGTATTTGTAATTTTGTATGCGCATTAAGATAACTTCTGATTACACATATCATTTTGTAGATGGGAGTCACTCTTATAAGTTCCGTCAGCAGGAGAAGCATATTGGTAATTTCTATTAATTTCTTTATTGTGGATAGTAATAAAATTCCTATGCTCTTATATGCCTTATTCTGGTTACCAACATATGTTGCAACACACAGTAGAAGGGTTGTTTTGTTAATCTGGAGACAATGTTAGACTTAAATTGCCTCGAATCATATGTTTCCTTTTCATAATATGATTGTGCAGTATGCTGGACTTTGTGTAATATAGTGGATGTGTGTTTGAAATTGACTCCGGTAAGTAATTATAAAAATTATGCCACTAAGGATATTCATGAGGATAATATGAATCATGATCTCGAAAGGTATATCAGTACCAGTTGTTTGGTGTTGGTTGCTTCTAGCTAGGCTCAGTTGACTTCATGAGTTATACCGAGTTATCACCAGTATTGACCACCTTCTAAGAGCTCTACTTATGTAAAAGTAGCTCTAATTTATTTGACAGATTTAGGTCATTGTGTGGTATGTTGCTTCTGGGCGGAAAGGAACGCCTTCTGATGTTAGTGCAAAATTGTTCTGCCATGTCATTTTCCAGACAAATAAAGCAAAAAGAAAAAAGTTTCATAAAGTGAAGGAGCAATTATGAGATTTGTTGAGGCAAATGCTTTATTATTTGTCTAATATTCTGTAAGATATATAATATAGGCAGCATCAACTGTTTTTTTGTGCAATTATAGTTGAATAAAGAACCAGTAAATGGGAAATATATTGAAATGCATAATGTATTTCCTGACTAAATCATTCTATTTTTCATGGTACAATTTAGATTGGATACGAATCGGTTCTTTCATCCTTGATTCGCCAGTGGTGCTTCTGACAGAGAAGCTGAGAAGACCAGAGCAAGTGCACAAAGAAGAGGCTATAGGAGAGATGTTGAAGTCCTGTGGCCACTGTGTGCTAGACAATGTTAAAACTGGAATCTGGATAGCAGGTACATTCAAGTTGATTAAACTAGTATTCCATTTTCTTTTGAATACCACTATTGGCAAGGTTGAAGGATGTTATGATAATTACTCCGAATAAGGGTATTTCTGAACATTGCATATCTGAACAGAGCAATTTTTTTGCAGATCTTCAGCTTGTACGTTGCCCTGTATGCGATCTTAACACATGTGATGGTGAGCACCAAAAAACATTGATTTGTGCTTGTGGCGTATGATTATGAAACTGCAGCCAGTCATTAGTCATTACAAAAGCTGAACTAGTATTGGTGTATGGAATGGTGTCTTACATGAGAACCTTGCAGGCTAAGCTCATAACATGCTTTACTTAAAGAGTTCATAGTTTGTTCTATTCTTTGGGATGATTTGTTGTTGAAAAGTAAGGTTCTAAATTAACCAGTCTTTTTCCATAACATATGAATTGCCATGCTCTGGGCATTCCATAACATTAGGCTAGTTAATGCATTGCTAGTTTCCTTGTTATTAACAATTGCAGTAAATGAGGCTGTGTGTTACCTTAGGAACTAGCTGCACAATTTTCAGAGCATATAACTTGCTTTTGCAAAATTGAGCATCATAAGCAGCTATGATTACAGGCCACGTAATTGCCACTGAAAGATAGCATGGCTGAACCATCAATGCTGAAGGAATATGTAAGACTAAAAGAATTCTTTATGAATGCAGGAACAATGCAAACGTTAGATGCACGGCATATAGAACTGTTCCTGAGGGAGGGTTACCAGGATGGCAGCTGGGAGTATCAGCTATTAGGAACTCATGACACAAAAAAGCATGCAGATGGAGCTTCTGGGGGCATTTTTGATGTCAAGCACCTGAAGGATTCTTCAACATCAGGTAGGCCTCTATTCCCTAAATAGCCGTAATGCTAACAAGTTTCTATGGAAAACTATACTCTATACTTTATAACCAATATACAGATCATGGTTTTCTCTATAATTAACCCAAGCTTGAGTAAATAGAAAAGGAGAGAGAATGATTATGAGTCATAGCTAGGAACTCATAAACCTGAATTGCTTTTAGTGATTCTGACAAAATGGTTCCATCTCGAATGCCAAATCCTTCTCTTCGTGCTTATTACATTTATGCTTGAAAGTAAATCTTTAGAGTGACAAAAGCATTCGGATTTGTCCTTTGAATTGTTTCTATTCAAGCCAGCCAATATGCTTTCAAGAGATGTTCATTACAAAATGTTAAGAAGGAACAACATATAAACTTGACTTCATTTATGGCTATAACAACCTGGGAGAAAATTGATATTTTTGAATCTTGTTCTGTAAACTTGTTAATTGCTAGGTCCTCCTATGAGTGGACATCAGTTTGAGTTGCAATGTTTTCAATGTCATGCCATCCATAAGCTTCAGTAAAAAACTTGGTTTCTGAAGATAACAAATACAACTACCCATTTCTGATTCTATAAATTCCACTGGCAGATATCTTTGACTTGAAGGCCTGGATAGGGCGACCCAATGATTGGCAGCCTAAGGCTATGGTCACTTGCCATGCAGTTGCAGTGAGCACTAATTTGCAAGCAAATGACGGTAAACCTCAGACCTTGTGAACACTGCAACAACCAGACAAGTTTCAAATATAATTGTGATAGATTATATTTTGTGACTTGCATATCGTTTCTCCGAAGCAGAGCAGTTATGTGTAGGCATGACACATTATAGTTTATGACTTGCATATTCTTTCTTTGAAGCAGGACTGCAGGTGAAATACCAGATCATGAGAGCTGGAGAAGACGGGGAAGTTGTTTCCATTAGAATCTCTCAGCAGCTCTTGTAGCTCTACTCAGCTACCGTAGATATTCACGAAAATTGATCTTCCGCTCTACAACACATTATAGTGCAATTTCAATATTATGACACCAAAATAATAGATTTGGTATACATCAGTAAACTAGTAACTTCATCACAATACTAAGGGGCTAAGGGCTAATAAGTCACACATAGTTATGTCTTTCTCGTGCCAAGTTCCTTGTATTCATGTGTTTATGTAAATGAGTCTAATTAGAACATCTTTATATACTTAATGGAGATCATCCTAGGACTAGTTAATGGAGGCTTCATGGTATTACAGGCTGATGGGCCACATTCTAAGAATATATACTTTTGACTTTCTAATTTCTGATAGTTAAATGGAGTCCTCATCATCACACTCTATTTTCCCATCATTCCAGGAACAAGTTTTGTCAAAAACTATGGCTAGAGCCCTCCACTTCCTTCTCTTCCTCTCCTCCCTCCTAGTCGCGCCCATTGATCATCAAGCACTTGCTGCAGAAGATTGCTCGGTTTTCGCCTGTCCGGACAATGACATCTCTATTCGATTCCCCTTCCAAGTACAAGGCCAAAGCTGCGGCTACCCGGGAGGATTCAACCTGACCTGCAGCAGTCAGGGCACAGCATCTCTAGACCTTCCAAACTCGGGAAAGTTTCTGGTCCGTGACATAAACTATCTCACGCAGCAGATACAGCTCTACGACCCTGACAATTGCCTCCCCAGGCGGTTCCTGAGGAGCTTCAATCTTTCAGGTTCTCCATTTGTTGCTGATTTTCACCAAAACTTCACTTTCATCACCTGCCCAACTCAGGTCAGCAAGTCTCGCTTCGCTTCCATTGATTGTCTCAGCAACGACACCATCTCGGTTCTGGCTACTTCTTCCATGAGCCTGGCTCGGTCCATGCCCGAGTCCTGCGAGACGATCGCTACATTGGCAGTTCCTGTTTCTTGGCCTGTTGAGTACGAAGAAGGATTCTCAAGCGAGCTCAACGACGACCTTGTGTTGTCATGGTACAATCCTGATTGCAGAGACTGTGAAGCACAGGGTGGCACTTGTGGGTTCCTCAATGATCAAGAAACTCATTGTTTCTTGAACCCTTCAACAGGTATTATTTTCCATTACATTTCATAATCAACTAGCAATTTTCATTTCAAGAAACCAATGGTTAAGGGCAACTAGGGAATGGTATTGCTGGATATGCCATGTTGGGTCAACGCCATGGTGGTGGTGAATATTATATGAGTTTAGTGTAGTTGACCGAACTAAGATCGTGATATTATAAGTTTTGATACTTGGATTAAATTAAACAGCGTTGACTAATGAAAAACAATGCAAGATATGTGGAATTCTAATTAATTGCAAAAAATTGTCATTGTATAGCTCAAATGAACCTGCATATTATTTTCCATTAGCAATGCTTCACGCTTTTATGGGCTAAAGTCAAAACACTACTGTACTTGATTTGCAATTACAAGAATTTTGAATATAATTTGTTTAATTGTCCCATGAGTTTAGGTATCATGAAACCTAGCAATTTCTAATAGAAAAAAATAATCTCAAGCTTGACCAATGAAGTGATGTCATCTCATCATATCTATCTTGAATGAGAGTCTTAGCTAATAAATTATGACTGAGATTTCGAGCACTCTTTTTTTTACTACTTCGTTTCAAATTAAATGTCATTTTAGAGTCCAATTTTTGTTTCAAATTAAATGTCACTTTCCACTTTTAGCAAACTTTTACACATAGTTTCCTTATATTGCCTTTTGTCATAATAACTTTCATATAGAAGATAAAAAGTTTTTCACATTAAAGTTGAATCAATATATTAGTAGTGGACTAGACTAGCAATGATGAATTTTATGTCTTTTATACAAGGATAAAATAGTCATTTAACATATTTCCTTAATATTTGTGAAAAGCTCTAAAACGACATTTAATTTGAAACGGAGGTAGTATCTATTTTGTATTATATAATTAGAGATATATCCTATCTTGACTGAGAGCCTCAACCAATAAATTATGAATGAGATGTCGTAAACTCTTTCTTTTATCAATTTCGTAGTATATAAATTAGAGTTATCTTCATAATTATTGCATTGATTTGATTCATGTTCAGGACAATCAAAAGGTTCCCGAATTTTCAGAATCATTGCATTGTCCATTGCTGTGCCGGCTATCCTGGGTACTTTTGGGATTGCATGTTTTGCTTGCTTCGTAGACAGGAGAGAAAGAAGATTAGTTGAGGTCAATAACATGGCCATGAACACTGATCCACCAGAACCCATTTCTGAGACTATTGGTCTGGACGAGTCCACCATTGAATCCTACACAAAGTTGGTCCTTGGAGAGAGCCGGCGAATTCCGGGACTCAACGACACCACCTGCCCGATATGCTTGTCCGATTATTGCACCAAAGAGACACTCAGGTGTATCCCTGACTGCAAACACTGCTTCCATGCCGATTGCATTGATGAATGGCTCCGATTGAACGCTACTTGTCCTGTTTGCCGAAATTCACCAAAACCATCACCTTCTCATGATACTTAACTATGCACACTTCTTCCATTTCTTTTCTACTAGCATGATCATCATGCTTAATTCACATCATCATTATTATTTTTTGCCCTATTTTATCTAGTTAGGCCAGGGAATAGTATACTCCCAATGTTTTTATATTCACCTTGGCAGTATATGTGTATGAATACAACTCTATTTCTCTAGCAAATACTACAACTATTTAAGCATTCCATTAACAAGTTGTTCGAAATCAGATGTACAAACTTCATACATCTGATAAACCAAAAATTACCAATAGTAAAGGAGGTAGAAGAATATGGAATAGAATACAATATGTTTAAGTTTATTGCTTTGCTCAGAGTCTTGTGAATCTTAGATCATTCGGTACAGGCAACTCATCACAAAACTGAAGAAAAGTTCCAAACTGTACACAATAGACACACTTGGGTACTAGACAATAACAGCAAGTTACTTACCGGTAAGTGATCATTTCTTGGCAAGCAGTTTCTTTGGAAGCTTATCTAATGGGGTAGATTTAAGCAGGAAAAGTCTTGCAGCACGTTCCTTCAAAGTGCCCCCGCATTTCAACCCAAGCCTCTGGAGTTCAGATTTTAACCTATCCATGCCAAGAACCTGTGAAGTTTACATCAGTAAGGGTACACTGAAAATGTGCCTACTAACTACTATGACAAACTCAGGTATGACAATGATAATAAGGACAGCAACATTTTCCCTTTTCCCCAATAAGGGGGGGGCATAACAAGAATGAAGATGGCTACTAGGTTGAATTAGATAAAGATACAAGTAAAGGGCCTTTCCTCTGATTGAATGGAGTAATACATCTGTTCTGCTTTTCAGTAACATGAACAAGGAGTCTCGGCCAAGCAATTACTGCCTGAGACTCATCTTACACTTTCTAATTATCAGAAGAAGAAAAAAACAATTGTACCACAAAACATAGAAATTCAACTCCAAACCCAAAAAAATGATAGAGAAACGACATAAAAAGGGGAAGAAACATAAACATCATGAGTTAGCAGGTGAATATATGCTCTCCCTTCTTTTCTTTTTTCTTTTCTTGTGCTGATAACACATTTTTCCTAAAAGAGGAAATAGATATACCAAATTTATACAATGCTAAAGGAGTGAAGATTAAGAAGCAGTAAATATCCTATTGGTCAATCAGCCCAACTAGAACCTTTTTCATTTGTTTGTCTAATATCCAAAATGGTAAAAAGAAGCAATACATAGCAGCCACTCCTATCAATATGAGAAAGGTGGTAAGCGAATGTGATAAATAACAGTTGATGTTGTCCCACACCTTACTGCAACTGAATGCAACATTTGATTATGGTAAGCAAAAGAAGTCTGGAAACATAACAACACTTTTTTGGCCACTACCTAAGCAAGCAGAGTGTACATGTGCTAAATTATGAAGAATGGAAAAAAATGTTAAATCAACCTCCCTAAAGTGACAGGAAAGAATGGACAAATTTGTATGTAGGTCTTTAAATATAGACCCCAGCTCCACACCTTAAGCTCAAGCTTCCACATGCCAATCAATGCCAAAACTTCCAATAACATTACACAGAAGTCTACTCAATAATACCATCACATTTTTTTCTAATAAGATACTTGAGATGACTAAAACACAATAAAGCATGTTTTCTTTACAAGTAATACCAATTAAAAATAATACTATGGATGAGGTATTGAACTGTAGAAGCTTACCTCCATCTCCACTGCTGAATTAAATTCATCAAAATTCGGGGGTTTCTCCAACTCTGTGGTATTTGAGTACCCATGCACTGATTCTTCCTGGATTCCTAACTTCGACTCAGAAGAACCATTGGCTTCAAATTGAATTGGTTCATTTTCAACAATTACTCCATTTCCTGAACTTGTAGGACATGAGGCTTCAGATAGAATAGGTTCAGTTCCAGAAACCACTGCAGCCTCTGAACAAGGTACAGTTTCACTTTGAGCAATATTCTCTTCATCAACCATAGGTTGAACCAGGCAATTATCTTTATCATGCAAATCCTGTCCACCAGAGATCTGAAGAACTATCTCTTTCTCTTCCTCTGAACCGCTCTCACATGAAGCTCCACCTGATGATTCTCCATCCTGCTTCACACCAGTAACTGAACCAGAACTCCCTTCCTTCTCCTTATCAGAATCTGGGTTATTCCCATTATTTAAAACAACTGACTTCTCATTCTCCTCCTCTTTTTCATCATAATCAACATCATCATCATCATCGTCATCACTGCTATCTTCTTCCATGTTGTCAGTTTCACCCATTTTTCTCTTCCCTTTCCTAAAAAATAGACCATTTCAGATATAAAACCAATCTCAAACATTACATAAAACAATAGCATCAGCGAATCAAGTAACCTAATGTTATCTCAATCAAAAAATCATATGAGGCATAGTTGAGCTGATTATGACTATTCCAAGCACTTCAAACACTTCTATGTCAACATTTCCTCTCAACCTCCAGGAATTAAGGCATGTGTACACTTTAAAACAAGCACACATACTAACATAAACTAAGAAACATGTAAACTCCTGAAACTCAAGACACCATACATGTTTGAAAAGTAGACTTAATACACATACAACACTCATATGTTACCTTTCCTATTTCAATTTACCTCCTTTCACATGTTTCTAATCCACCAAACGCATCATCATAACAATGTCATTGAACTCAATTCTAAGGTTTACAAGGAAATTGAGAGCTTATGAAACCCAAAGCACACTTACCATATGTTCACCTTCTTCGCCTCAGGTGCCATTGCCGCCTTCCGCTTCTGGCCTCTCATCATGGCCTCCCTCACAGACTCCTCAACCTTGGCAACACACTTGGCCGATTCCTCTCTATACTTCTCCACATACTTCTCGGCCTCCCCATCCCCAACCCCCTTCTTCCCTTTCTTAGCCTTCTTCTTGAAAAAATCCTCCGCAATTTTCTCCAGCTTCCTCGCCTCCTCCTCCGCCTTCCAC
>JAYMSZ010003324.1:0-10716 GCA_036897665.1 Pelargonium citronellum | reverse complement strand
GGAGGGGAAGGAGGCGGCGGCGGAGGAGGAGCGCCATGGGATGGGGGTGGAGACGGAGGAGGAGAAGGAGAAGGAGGAGGTTTGGGGAGCCCTAGAGAGGAGCGTGGAGGCCATTGCGGAGGAGAGGAATTGGATTGTTGAGTAATGAGGTGGAGATTGGGACAAGAAATAGAGAGGAAGAGAAATGGAGTGGGCGGAGAAGACGAGGAGAAGTTGGTTGGAGGATTTGAACTACCAGACTCACTCACACTGTGTTTACATCGCCTACCATAATAGCCATTAGCATTTTGGCCAGTCGCCAAGGTCCTTCCTTTACATTGATTTTTTGTGCATATGTCCTTGGAGTTTCTCTATTTTCCCAATGATCACCCATGGAAATGCCATTTTACTCACTCCCATTCGTTTTCAAATTTATTCGACTATTCTTTCATAAATTTAACACACAAAAATTCATCAAGCTTTCTTGTATAAAAGGTTGTGACGTCTCTCTCTTTGTAATATTTTTTTTTAGTGAAATATTGATTTGGTAGTGCTCGAGAATGTAAGTGTAAATTGGCCGAATCTCGTTAAATTTCTGTGTTATCTTATTATTTTTTAAATATAGTGAACTATTGTGCACCTTTTTTCTTTTAAACATGAACTATTGTGCACTTAATTGCATATAAAGGTGTAGTGTTTTTGTCTAATGAAATTGAGTTTTAAGTGAGACTTTTGGTGACCCCTCCAATTTTTTATGAGAATTATCCGAGTGCAATTTTAAGTACAATTGTTTGCTCATTATACTACAACTTGTGATATTAGAGTTATATCACATTAGTGTATATTAATAAAGTAGGGAAAATGTCTAGTTTAGCCACTGAATTATCTAAAATGTGTTGATTTAGTCTATGAACTATCAATCGATTCAATTTAGTCTAATGGTTATCCAATCGTGTCAATTTAGTCCAAATATTTTCTTAAACCGTGTCAAATCAGAACATTCCGTCAAATAAAATATTAAACGTAAGCAGGAACTAACGGATTCCATCCATGGATTTGACAGAATGTCCTGATTTGACACGATTTTTGAAAACATTTGGATTAAATTGACTCGATTAATAGTTTAGGAAATAAATTAGCACGTTTGAGATAATTTAGGGACTAAATTGGACACTTCTCTTATAAAATATTGTCTTAAGACAAAGGCGTGAGAGGGTGTTCGTTCAGAGTTGTTAAAAGTAATGTGCACCTTTTTTTATGTAGAAATTTAAACTATTTTAAATATCTAGAAATTAGAAAAATAAAATAAGAAAGGTACGGTGATATGTACAAAGTAAAAAGCTTATTTTGGAAGGTATGAAATCTCTAGAACCTTTGTCTCCTAGGAGAAGACTTAATGGTCAAAACAAACGCCTCTTTGTGAGATGTCGTGGGTTCAACTTCTTAAGTCAAGTGGTATGTGATGAGATTTTAAGGTGAGAGGTACCTCTCCTTTTTTTTTTGATAATGGTACCTCTCCTTTGTGACTCAACCAATAAAATAAAAAATAAAAACTTCTAGAACCTTCATCGTTTATGTATAAATAGATCTACATGTAATCATTTGATGAAATGAAAAAACAAATAACACATTCTCAACTTTATTGATCCTTCTCGAGTCTCATCAACAACTAAAGTCCTCTTCTTACTTACATAATCAATTCATTTTTGCCTTTAAAATAATAATTCTTCGTTTTCAACTAGATCCTTTAACCATCTTAAAACTTCCAACAAGAGCTTTGATCATCAAGAAACATATAACTTTATTAACAAACTAGAGGTATACATTGGCTTTGTCTTTTCTTTTTATATAAACTGATTTATAATGACCTATCTCATGTCTATCATGCTCTACAGACCCAATAAAGACATGCTAAATCCCAATTCTCAGTGTGTTTGTGCATGTGAATTGTGAAGTCTTTTTTTCTTGTGATTGTAGATTATGGATGTTGGGCTGAAATTTATGTAGCATTTTGTAGATTTCTAAAAGCAAGAAATTATCTTTAAACTCAATGACATGATGAGTTGAGGATAGGCCTGATCTTGTTATCTCAATATTGTCTAATTTGGAAGTTGATCTACTGGCAATTAGATACAGCAATGACAAATTGCCCCAAGCTGCAGTTTGTGAGAGCCAATTGCCTCCCTGTAGGTTATAGCAACCAAGCCATGGAGGATGAAGTTGGGTATATGGAAAGTCTCTCCTATAGATTCTCAAACTCATATTGCCATAGAATCAGTTTTGGATCTCTCAAAAAGTAATTTACTTACACAGCTGAAATGGAAGTCATCAAGAAATAGAAGACGGGTTTGTGGAAGCTCTGTTAAGAAGCTGCAGAAATTAGGCAACAGAAAATTCACAGGAGGGTATAAAGATACAAGGACCATGGAAGATGGTTACATATGTCTAATTATAACACATTTAATCTTTTGATGACATTTTAGTAGTTGCCTTTATAAACTTCTCTTCTTTCTGTTTTATGCTTTTAGTGCCAATTTTAGTAGGAAGGTCCATACAAATGTTCTGATAATGTTTGGTAATATGCAACTGTGTTCTTAAGGACATTGTAATAATTCTAATTAAATGCTCTGTTTGGCGTTTGTGTCATTGACTGTCAGTTTTTTATTGAACATTTTAGGATCTTTCCTACAATTCTAGGATAAGCCCTGAATCTAATTATATATATAATTAGATTCTGTCGTAGTAGTTTAACTAATTATCCAGTGTTCCAGAATGTTAATTTTTAGTAATTTAAAAGTGGTGGTTCATAAATTAGGCCAAACCCATGTTTGACTTGGCTCAACATTGTGGCCTGCAGGTCTATGGATCCTATGTTCCTCAACCAATTTGCTTGCTTGAGGATTGAAAATGGAGGTCCACTTAGCTGGGATCCACTCTGCAAGACTGCGATATCCTATCCTACCTACCTGAACTCCCCAAGTCATTGTTTAATAGTCGAACGAGTTAGATAAGGATGTGTTTAGTCTTCACAAGCAAGCTCCATAGAATGAGTCTGGTGGCTAAAAACTATTATAACGGTAACTATCACTCGGGCCTGCCTATGGCGAATGAACCATCTTTGTCAACTTAACATAAAAGCTTTTTTTCACTTCTCCATCGATCTCCATATTATTCTTGCAGCAATATTTAAGATATAGAAAAAAGATGGGGTTTCATTTTCAGTGCACCAGGAGCTGTTTGTAGATCCTTTTCAACTTCTGTTCGCTCCCTTGTCTCAAATATGGGATCAAAGTCATCAAACCCATTGCCTTATTTCAGCACGTCTATATAGAGAATCTTTTGGTTGCAGTGCAGAGTTATATATTAGCAGGTGACATGGAGCTCTCAAAACCCGGCACTCGCAGCCTTGCTGCTCTTGAATCCTTGTCGTTGCCTCTTGTTCGTTCTCTTTTCTCCGCCTTGATGCTAGTTTTTTATGTCTAAGGCTCTCTGGAGACTAATGATGGTATTGTGGATGGTTTTTGTTGAGATCAGGTCCAGGAAATTGTTCTCTCAGGGGATGTTCAGTGTGCAGTTTGTCGAAATAGATTGGCGAAAATGATGTCGAAGATGAAAGGTAAGTGTCTGCCATTCTGCTTTTATGTTTATGAACGAGCACGAAAATCGAGTTATTATTATTCGGGAAATTTCCCGAGGGATGGGAAAGAACCATTGCAGTGTTTGGAAATATTGATATGACATTGTTTATGAAGGAATATAACTAGAAATGTGGGCCTTTGTTGTTTTCTTATCAACAACTGGTGTTTGGATTCTAATTATAAAATTACTTATCAGTTAGAGCTTTTATGCTCCTAGTTTCTTCCATTTTTAACATTGTAATATATTTAACCATATTTTCCAATTTTTGTTACTTGCATTAATCATTGTTCAAAATTGGTTTCTGGGTTTGCAAATTGTGTCTGATATTATGACTGTTTCATTTTTGTTGGCAGAGACTGAGTCTGTAGTAGTGGATGTGTTGGAGAAGAAAGTGACAATCATTTACAGATATTCCTCTACTGATAAACATCCAAATCCGATAAGCAAAATGGCGTTGATCAGACGGATATTCTGCTGAAGAGCAAATCAGTAATGCTTGGAACTGTGGTTTTGAAATTTTTTTTTTCATAGGAATGTTGGTTCTTAGACCAGAACTATTCATGTATACTAGCTATTTTTTTTTTTACACAAATGTTAATTCTTTTAAGGTTGTAAATTTCTTAATTCAGTTGCATACACTGTGTAGACAAAATGAATATATAAATAAAACAGAATCATACTTGAAATGTATGTGAGCATTATTATTATTATTTATTATTATGTATACACTATGGAAAAGAAACACATATTGGGAAATCTAGTTAGTTTGTTGATCATATGTGTTTGTGTTTCTTTATGAAGAAGAAAGAGATGGTTTATAATTTTGAATGAGGCAACATAAAATTTAGGAAACCATGACATATTAATGAAGGAATGCTTCTCTTTGTCCTCATTATATTGTGAATACCAAACCTTAAAAGTGAAGTCAAGAATTATGGGTTTTAGTTGCATAAATAATAAAATCTTGTTCCTCTGCAGAATCTGATTCTGACATTTTAGGACAAGAATGCAACTTTAGAGTTTCAAATTGATTCTCAAGTCTCAAGTTCCATAAATACCATGTTTTGTAGATATACTTTCTGCCATTCCATCAAGCCATCATTGATCTCATATTCTGTCCATCCCCTAACTTCATGTCAACAAAGGCAAGTTTTACATATCCTAAATTAACTTCTATTAACCAATCTTTTGTCACAATGGTAATGTTGTTGCCATTTAAGATCTCATAATGTTGAGAGTCTCGTGCACTTGACTGTCTATTATTTGAGGTCAAATTTATTCAAAGTCGAACATTCTTTTGTACGAGAAAAGATGGAGAGCGAGAGAGAGTCGAAAACCAAATACTAATGAGTTTATATTGTGTTTATATGTTGCAGTATTCTTGCATGATGCTGAAGATCAATTTGGATTGCAATAGTTGCTGCAAGAAACTGAGGAGAATTGTTTTGAATATGAAAGGCAAGGCTATAACCAATGAAGATAGAATATATAATTCAAGTTCCCAAAATGTCCTAACAACCTCATCTTTAATTGCTTTTTTGGGTTGTTTATTATATTGCAGATGTGGAGACACATATGATTGAGAAGCAGCAATGCAGGGTTAGTGTGTGTGGGAGATTCAAGCCATCGGATGTGGCAATAAAGATGAGGAAGAAGATGAAGCGTAGAGTCGAGATTCTGGAAATTCAAGAATTCGACGAGACCAACGAAGAACATAGGTCAATGATTGAAGCTTAAATAATGGAAGACATGTACATGACAGATCAAATGATAGGTTAGAAAAATTATACTAATAGGAATATAGGATGTACATGCACACTTGTTTGTACATATATAATACAATGGAGTTTCTAATATATGGAAATTATTTTTCTAGTTTTGCTTGCTTCAAATTATTGTAAAGTAGGTTATGTGGGCTTAGAGGTGGCAATCGGTCGGACTGGATCAGATTTAGTTTGGATTTTGAATTGAAACATGAGATCCGATTTGATCCGATAATATTTTGGATCGGATTGAACAAATTCACCATTTTACACTAAAATGACCGGATATTTTCAATCCAATCCAATCCAGTCGGTTTTTTTTGCAAGGAAAATTCAATTTGATCCTATCCGATCCGAAATTGATCGGATTGAATTAGATTCTTCTCGGATTAGATTTCAGATGTCCGCAAATTTGGATTCAAATTGTCGAGCCCAACCATTAAGTAGGTCACGTGGTGCGTACGTGCCATATCAATATGAACCCAAAGCTATTCTCGTTAACAAAAGATTTGACTTTTGTTTTGAGTGCCCATACAAAAGCTATGGGCCGTATTTGCGGGCTCAAGCGAAAACTGTACGAAATAGTCAACCGCGTTTCGCACTTGGTGTCACGAAGAGACTTAGCTCACAAGAAAACTCGTATTTCCCAAATAAAGCCACCGAAATTTCTCATTCACATACTGCTCAGTTCTTTAACCAAAACTCTCTGTTTCGTCATCAAATAAAGGCTCAAACGAGCCGAGTCTTGTTTGTTCATTTCTGCTCTTTTGGGCATTTCATCGAACAGTTGGAGTGTGGACTCTCGCAATGGGAAGAAAGACGGATATTCTGCTTGGAAGAGGCTTCAAGCCGCACAAATTCAAGGCGCTCATAAACCTATCTCTATCTCGTCTCGCCGTCCTCAAGAACCAGCGCCGGGTCCGCTGTAATCAAGCCCGTTCCGATGTGCTTCAGCTCCTCCAGCAAGGCCACCACGACCCTGCGCTGCTTCGTGTAAGCTTTGAATTTGCTCGATTTGGTTCTGTATTTGTTGGATTTTATTATTTGATTTTGTATTGAATTGGTTGGGTGTGTCAACAGGTTGAACATGTGATCAAAGAGCAGAAGATGCTGGACGTGTTCGTTATGTTAGAAAGCTATATCAATGTTGTGGTTGAAAGAGTCAGCCTCTTTGAGCATCACAGGTTAGTTCGTTTTTATTTTATTTTATGGTTTGATTCGCTGATTTGTTCGGTTTTGAATGAGAATTGAATGGATTGGGGTTTCCGTGCTTAGGGTTTGTCCGGATGAACTGAAAGAGGCGGTTTCAGGTCTGGTGTATGCGGCATCAAGGTGTGGGGATTTCCCGGAGCTTCAAGAGTTGCGTACCGTTTTCACTTCTCGGTTTGGCAAAGAATTTGCTGCTTCTGCCACTGAGTTGCGCAACAATTGTGGAGTAGATCCAAAGGTATATATATTGTATATATTTTATGGTCAGTAAATTTGTAAAATCTGCTCAATTCTGAATTTTCTTCTCTACTGGAATTGTTGTTTGTTAGTAGAAGTTAGTCCAGTGTTTATTTCTGGTAAGATCATGGAAGTGAAAGATGCTCCAGAATATATTGAAATTAGGTGATATCAACATTGGGATTTAGGTGAAAGGATGGTTGTTATTGTGATAGCGAGTACTCTTACATTTCTCACTCTGTCACTATAGATATTGGGGTTGGAACAAACAGCTTGATAATGAAGCCTCTAGCATTTCTCCCACTTTTAGTCACTAGAGTTATTGGGATTGGAGACGACAAAACTGATAACAAAGTCGGGTATTTCTCCCACAGTCCCACTCTTGGTCGGTGTATTTGGGGTTTGGGGGGTGACAATGGCTGAGATAGTAGAGCCAGCGGTCATGGTGAGTGACACAGGAAATTGATAGGATCAAGATAAGTTATTAACTACGGATAGTAATAAATGGTAGAGATGGTAGGAAGTGGAGAGTCTGATGACTGATAAGCACTGATGATCATAGAACTGAACGTATGAACAGAACTGGGAGCGTATAGAGGAAATCATGCATCAATTTCTTGGTCTCCTCAATTGTTTGATAAGAATAGCCTGTTTTCACCTCCAATATTAGCTGTGTTTTAAGAGAAGATTTTATTTTAGCTTTTGATGTAATTGTCTTTGTTTCTTGCAGTTGTTACAAAAGCTGTCAATTAGGCAGCCTGACTTGGATACCAAAATGAAAGTCCTTAAAGAAATTGCTTCAGAGAACAACATTGTTTTGCATCTAGAGGAAGCTTCTTCTGATTCCGTTGAGGTTTGTGATTGAATAATCAACAAGAAATTAATGATATATGTTAAGGATTATAATTAGCTCAATATTGGTTTTTAAATCTACTCTTGTATTTGCTCTTACGCTAATGCAGGAAAGTTTGGAAGTAAGCAAGCCAAACCAGTCAGAACCTGGCCCATCTACTAATGCAGCTTCCTCAAAGCTGGAAGGTCATCATCCAAGTTTTCCTGAAGCTATAGGCAATGAAGATGGATTCACTACCGATCCAATGCAGACAAGGAGAAAGTACCGAGATGTGGCAGATGCAGCTGAAGCAGCATTTCAATCAGCAGCTCATGCAGCAGAAGCTGCCAGAGCTGCTGTTGAGCTCTCTCGATCCCAGCCTCATGATTCAGATGGTCCGAATAGTCCCAATACTCGACCAAGAAAGGTTTCTAGCATTAATAAACACATGACAGTTGAGTTTCAGCACATCAAGAATGAATCAGACTTAAAGAGAGACATATCCTCTTCAAGCTCAGATTCTGCCAGGGACATTTTGGCGGTGCCTACAATGTCATTCGATGGAATGGACCAGGCCAAGCTGTTGGAGAAGGATCTTATCTTCGATGAAAGCGACAATGAGGAGTCATATTCATTTAAGAGTAACAACTTCCCCGAAAATGAACCTTCTCATCGGAATATCCCTCTAAGGGCTGAATCTGGTTTGAAGGCGGAGCCAAAATCCTCGGGTGCATCAGAAGGTACCGGGATGCGTAATGCACAGCATTTAAACGTAGGTAAAGGACCAATTTCTGTCAGGACTAGACAAGTGCGTGGATACTGAGAAGCAGTAGAGCATTATTGAGTGGTTTTGAGCTATCAGCAAATGAGTGTTTAGTACTTCATTTTTCTCTCCTATGATATTTGTAACTACAAACTGTAAGTTTCATAATTAGATTATTTATCTGTTAACTAATTGTGTACTGAGTCGTATCATGTATTGATAAATAATAATAATAATAATAAATAAATAAAAACAGGTGCAAAATATTCAATTTGTTGGAAAATTAGTGTCTTATTACAAGTAAATTCACATTTGACTAGAAGCCATCAATGCAACCAGAACCTATCTACTCATAAAAGTGATCGCTGATCACACAAAGTTCATGATTCGGATTGGATGGAATCACGTTAAGTAGTTGCTTCCAATACCAATCAGCTTCATTATGTCATCAATCATAAGTAGTGACTACTCTCTTTTAATTTATTGAGTCATGGAGACGTCAATTAGATACACATCAATACATACATGATTAAGTTCTAATTTGTCTTCATTTAATAGTGTCACGTTGTAAATCAAAACTTTTAAATTTCTTGAGTTTTGGATCTTGAATTAGACGAACGCACACATAAAGTAAAAATCAGCGCATAGATGTTGGAGAATTCACTTCCGGCGGAGAATGAGTTAAAGTGAGAGTCCTCGAACGGGTGTCCAAGAATAAATCTAAAAATGTGCGCGAAAATGTCTGCAATAGTAATATCTGCAACCACAAATTGAGGTGGTGGATACGTAAAAATAATAATAAAATTAAGCTTTTTGTAATAAACATATATGGTGTATGCTTGTCTAAATTTGTGAGCTACAATGTAATTTATTTTGTGGGCAAAACGGTTGAGGAGATGCTAAAATATATGTGAAAAATGATCTATCTTATTCATGATAGATTAAAACATTTTTCCATATTTTTATGTATCATCAATTTTCCCCCACTAAGAGTGTTGGTGATTCATTGCGAACGTGTTGGAGTAATTATTTTAGTGTGAGAGTCGTACCTTGTTTTCTTCCGTTATTTCTTTTTCTTCTTGAGGCTTCAATCCCTCATGTCTCTGTGACACTTTTTATTTTTATTTTCTAAAGTGTCGAAGGCATTAAGACTATGGTTGAGAATTATGGAGAAACTTGGGGACGCTAGGGATATTGTCGGATGTAGAGGACTCCAAAGAAACCAAATATTGTTGTTGGGGGAATAGGAACATCAAAGGTTGCTGAGTGCTTCAATGAACCGTGGGATATTGGGGACTTCTTATCCTTCTTGAAAAATTGATTGTGTTTGATCACCAAAAACACCAAGAGTGTTTGGGTATTTTTTTCGATATTTGTCTTTCGGTCAAATCATGTTATTCTAATTTTATTGTGGCCTTCTTGAGAGTATTTTGTATCTTGGTCTAATGTATCGATTCAGGATTTGTGCTTGAATGGAGATAATCAAGTGTGATTCCTCATTATATATAGTCATGTCATGAGATTCTACCAATGCGGAGCGGTCCTATGACGTGTGAATTATATAATTGTTGTAGTCATGCTATGGACTACCGATAGAGAGTAGCCTTATGGGGTGCGAATCTCAATTATCATCGTGCAAGAGACTTCCAATTGGGAGTGATAATATTGCGGGAGACTACCAGTAGGGAATGACCCTATGGGGTGCGAATCTCGATCATTGTATTGATGTCTGAGAAACTACCAACATGGCGTACGTCTATTGAGTGTTAATCTTAATTGATCTTGTTATGTCACGAGAAATTGCCCATAGAGAGTGATTCTATGGGGTGCGAATTTTTATTGATGTAGTCATGTCTTGAAAAACAACCAATAGGGAGCGGTACGGGGTGCGAATCACAATTGATGTTTTGTCACGAAAAACTAGCAATAGAGAGTAACCCTATGTCACTTGGAATGTCTTGCTCTAGCCATAATTTGTCCATATGTTCCCCCGGAGAAAAAAAATGAAAAGTTAAGATCATTGAACGCATGAAGATTCATTTTGAGCGGTTTAGTCAAGGATGGACTCATAAATCGTCATCTCGTTGGTACGTCAATTCCATCCCAATCAGATCAGGCTCGTGTGTGTCACTTTTTCTTCGGCCCAAAGCGCTCATGCTTCTCTTTCATAATGACGGTTTCTGTTGGTACGCGAGTTTGCATCCCAATCGGATCAGACTAATGATCCTCACTTTCTTTTCGTCTTGAAGGGTTATCAACCCAATTAACTTAATTGCTTCAACATATGGATCCCA
>JAYMSZ010003323.1:0-10717 GCA_036897665.1 Pelargonium citronellum | reverse complement strand
CCAACTAAAAAAACTACTCGAGGGCCAACTCAATAGTTTCAACAAGTACAGGTACTATGGTGACAATTTACCCTTGATTTTTTTATCAAAATAGTAAGTTAAAAGTCGAATCGATCTATCAGTTGGGTCTTAGTTGTGTGAGTTGGTAAATTGTGTCGTAACACGACACGAAATTAACTAGTTTGGTGTCCCACATTTTGTAATTGTGATGTGTTCGTGTTGGGCCTCCAAAACAAGCATGCACGATTAATTAGTTGTGTTGTGACCTGTCTGACACGCACACTTAAAGGTATAAAGATAAAGTTATTCTAATAATTGTCAAATGTGTTGTGTCGACTATCAAACATGTTGGTACTATCGTGCAAAATGCATTGGGTTCAATTCGAGCTTATCATGATGTGTCGTGTCAACACAACCTACTTAATTGTCGTTTTAAATGTAATGATGTGCACATAATTTTAGTACTCACTGAGTCTGTTGACATTTATTTTGAGATTAAGAAAGTAAAAATTGTTACGAAATTTGAGGGTATTTATGTAATTATACCTAAAAATGTGATGACCATGTTGTCACATGTTGAGAGCACAAGTGGCAAATTAAAGAAACCCACCATTTTGTGAAGACCAAAAATTGAAGACTAAGAATAGTAGTAGTGGTAGTGTTGAAGCAATTTTGAGTGATTTAGTAAATGCAGCCTTAATCATCTTCATGGGTTTTGTCAAATCCCAAATTATTCTGTTCCTTGACTTACCCAATTCATATTATTTTATTTATTTTATTAAAATTATATTTTTATTTATTTTTTTTAAAATGATTAATTATAACAGTAATAGGAAGCTTTGCCTTGATCAAGTCAACCAAAAATTTGTACTGATATGCTTGTCAAATGCTAGTATGTTGATTCTTGTTACTTCCTCTGTTGTTGTCATTTGGTTGCTCAGCATCTTCTCTGGGTGGGTCTCTCTTATCCTACTTCTTTATTGCACTATAAAGAGAACATATTGACATGGTAAATATCAAATTTTGGAGTCTCGATTTCGAGTCCCCAGAATTACAATTACATTAAAATTTTGTATAAGGAGTTTTATAGCTTTAGTAATCAATATTCGCTTCAATCCAAAATTATTTGTGTCAAATGTGATGATGGTCATATTATCAAGAACATATACTGAAATTATCAAATTGTAGGGTCTGAGAGCCTCCGGTTTAAGTCTCAAAAAATACAATTTCATTAAAATCTTGTATGGAGAGTTTAGATGAATCTCGAAACAAATGACTAATATGTTCAACTCTCTTCATTTTAGAATAAATCATTACAGTGCTTGACCATTTACCAACACCTCATTGGTCAAAATTGAGATAGCAATTTACGTTCGAGTTGATGAAATCTAACTTGAAGGCCCAAAATTTTATTTTATGTTAATAACTTGCAAAATTGCAAGTTGGATTTGCATATTCAAATCCAAATAGTGTAACTCTGATTTTTTTGTTATTGGGATAGGTGAACTCTTATATATCCATCCCCCGAAAGAACCGGACATGATAATTTTTCATCATCCGGCTCGAGCAAGAATCAAAGGTAAGAAATTCATATGTTATCCACACATATATGATACGAATTTCGGGCAGTTCTATATAATAAAAAGCAATAAATAACAATATATGACACTTTAAATCTTATTGGGCCATTTTCAATAGCTCTGAGGTACAATCTCAAATTCAAATCTGCCAAAAATTTAAAGAATCTGAGTGTTGAGCACATCAATTTTATCTTTTATGGTCCAAAAGATCAGGAGAGAAGCTCATGAATAGTCAAATTATCAACTCTTCATTAATGCCCTAACTAGAGCACATCACTGGCTCCTGGGTCCAATAGCAACCCTAGCATGAATAGCCACATTATCAACTCTTCTTAAATGCCCTAACTAGGACACATCACTGGCTCCTGGATCCAATAGCACCCTAGCTTTCAAGGTCCTGATTTGAATCTATTCAATGTAAAGCAAGAAGAAAAAAAAAAAGGTATCTAAAGCACATTTATGAGGATACAAAATTCAACAACCTTAAACCAGAACCTTTTTCTACAGCAAATGGCATGTGAATGCCTATAAAATTCTGATATACAGAACATGATCTTGCCTTCAGACTCTTTTTGTGAAGCTTCTAACAAATAGATACAAAATTCTCAGTTTTTGGGTCCTCTTTTTCTGGTTTTGTAACATACTATTAACAGATTTCATTGAGAGCACTTGAACAGGCTCAAATATTATAGATTACCACAAATGAATGTACAAAAAGAAAAACAAAATTTTTGGCAAAATGACATTTTTTTCCCCTTCTTTTTCTAAGCAACCTTACCCGTGAAAGCCACGAGATTTTGGCCCTGACAAAAGGGGCAGGCTGTGTGCGTAGATACCGAAATTTCAAAAGAATAATGATCATAAAAAGGCAGTAGACGGAGCCTTAATCATCCATTTTCTTGTCATCCCAAGTGCCTTGACCAAAGATTTCATCGATCATGTCGCATGTTGGCACTAGATCGACGCCTTTAACAGGTTCTGTTGGGTACCTAATATCCCAACCTTTAGCATCACAAGGCTCCAACATATAAATCAGTCCAAACCCGTCACTTGACCCATCTATTTTGCTACGCGGGCATTTGCTAGGGTTATTTGTAAGGTTGTTTACCCCGGCAGCTTCCACACTATCAACTGGGTCATCACAAGATTCAGTCGTATTATTGCCTTGATACTCAAAGGACATACATGAGTTATCTCGGACATCAAAACTCTCCCTGTAACTCCCTGGACTCCTGTCGAAATGCTGAGTTACAGAATCAAACATCCTGTTATCATGAGCTTCAGACATATAATCTATAGCACCATCTTCCCGGCCATCTCCCATGACACCATTTCCATTTCCTTTGTCATCACCGTCGTCGTCGTCATCATCATCATCATCTTCATCGTCATCATCTTCTTCAGAAGACCCAGCCTCATGTTCTGCCTGATCAACCCGAACAGGGGACTCAGATGTGAAGTCTTCATCTTCTGTAACTCTAACTTCAAAGGAGCCTCCGTTGCTATCATGCCACTCATCATCATCGCTGTCAATGTTCAGCAGCTTAGATCTGTTCTGGGCAGCCCGCCTCCGAAGCATAAAGACATTGAAGTAATAGCTGACAATCTCACCTTTGGTTCGAGAAGGAAACACAGACGAGAGGTTCTTCCAAAAATTCTTACCAGGACTGGAGTAAACAACCTCATGAAAAACTAGTTCTTCTTCTTCACTCCATTTGGTTGCCACTTCCTCTCCCATGTTAAAGAAGCCCAGACTTGTGAATTTTTCCTGGCCAAGTGTATCCCTTAGTTTTTCTCGAGCCTCCATGATGTGCTGTCGCACACATCTGAGAGAACCCACATCCAAGCAGCTACAATCTCTCCTGCCGGCTCCAACATTGTCATCGGAAGGAGCAGACAAACTCATGTCAGGCATTGGAATGATACGAGTTCCAATTAGCCGCTCTTCATAGCCATCATTGACAGTGTCGTTTGATTCCATTGAACTCGGCGGATCTGAATTGTCTTTGTTTATCTTCCCGCCACATAATGGGATAACAGCCTGGTGATTCGGTCCTATAGGAACTTGCTTTCTTGGAGAACGCGGAGATTGAGTAGGATAAGAAGAATAAATATCCTCAAAGGAAACTACTGCCCTACGAGGGAAATTAAACTCAAAATATTCAGGGGAAAGAGATGAATAAGCTGAAGGCCCAAAGCCAGCATCATCCTCACTGGAACTGCTGGTGATCCATGAAAATGGAGCACTGGTTTCAACATCATTGTCAACACCCTTTGAGAGTTCAGAACCGGTCTCATCTACATGAATATCAGACCACTGAAGTTTGTGAAACCCATCCTCAAACTCGCCTGTTCCATATGAAGTACATGATTAATGACCAGAACCCATTACAATTTACACATTTAATTATGTAATTGCCCAGTTATATGTACTAGTATCACACAAGAAAAACCAGTAAAGGTCGCCGCTTTTTACCAGAAATGTTAGGTTTCTTTGGAGCATCATCAGATGCAACGTTGTCTCCAAATGCAGATACCCTGTCGCCACTTTCACCTTGTCTATGGTGCTTAAAAGTAAGCTCAGGAAACTCATCATCAAAAGGACGTTTTAATCCCATTTGACCTGAAAAGACAAACAAACTATGAGTTGATTCACATAAAACAATCAAATCAATAAGTTCATTAAATAACAGAAAGAAACAATTAAGCCAACAACTATGAGTAAAACAAAGTGTCATTTAATTGAGTAAAAGTTGCACTGAAGTTGTGCACGAGAACATTGAGCCATATTCTGTGCAGCACCTATAGTGGAAGAAAAACAAAACTAAAAGACCCCACACACATCAGATATAGTTAAGACAAATACTACCATATGACTTTATTTCATAAGCAATACAAATGGCCTGCATGCACACTACTAAAGTGCAAATTACCATAAATATTGTCGCAATCATCTTTTTTTGGCACATCAAAGCAAAACCCAATACCACCTTATTCTCATAAACTGGCCAAATTTGATAACCCATATAAGAATCATTTGTTTCCCTTTTATTTGTTTTTTTCCTAGTACATTAGTTTTTGACAAAGCTACATAACAACTAAAAATGACCAACAGACCAACAGATGTAACCAGAAATGTGAAACTAATTTAGTTTATTAACTAAAAATAAATAAATAATAATATTAATTATTTTAAAATAAAAAATATTACAAAATAATAATAATAAATACAAAAATCTCATCACCTCAAAATTGAAGCTTTAATTCTAATCGGAGGACACTGAATCACAGCCTAAATGACGTTTCTAGACGTAATAGAACGTTTGCCCAACCGAATTAGAGAATCCTAATTTTTTATAGCAAACCCTAACCCTAGGTACCAATTCACAGATGAAAATGACAAATTACCAACAAAAGGGTATGAATCGAAGATAAACCAACAAGAACGAACCCAAACCCTCAAGAAATTTTCGAGATTGAACAATCCGAAAGAACGAAAAACTACGAAACCCTAAAAAGTTGCACGAATCCCAGGAAAACGAAAAATTAGATCCAAATATAAGAGGGCAAATCAGCGGAAACACATACAGATGCACTATACAAGACAGATCTGGAGAAAAAAGGTCCCGAATGGAGTAGATCTGAGTCCTAACCCTAGAATCGCGAAAAATCGACGGCTGGAAACAAAAGAGGGATCGATCGATAGAGAACAACGCGAATCGAAAGAAATTGAGAGTCGATTTTGGGATTGAAAGAGGTAATCGTGAGCGAGAGATCGAATTGCGGAGAAATCGAAAAGGGGAAGACGATACGATGAAAGGGGCTGTGAAACGGTTCGTGAATTTAGAACTGGGCCTAATATGGACACAACCGGCCCGGAGGGTTGAGAAATTACTTTAGTGTCCCTGATATATGCTAACTTTGGAAATTGTATATATTTATTATTTTTTTTATTTAGTT
This sequence comes from Pelargonium citronellum, assembly GCA_036897665.1. Classification (NCBI taxonomy): domain Eukaryota; kingdom Viridiplantae; phylum Streptophyta; class Magnoliopsida; order Geraniales; family Geraniaceae; genus Pelargonium; species Pelargonium citronellum. The sequence continues at coordinate 5,177 of JAYMSZ010003323.1, read as the reverse complement.
ATTTTTTGCCACTTTAAGATATTTATTTATTTATTAATGGTGTGAATATCAATTTAATATGACAACACAACCCTTTTTTGTTGTGATAATTACCAAAATTAATAATATTTTTATATATTTAAGATGGTATGTTTGGGGAATATAATTGACTTTTACTCTTTTTTTCTCTTCCAAAAAAGTTTGGTAAAATTGTTGACTATATATCTTTTTAAATAACATGTGCATGAAATGTATCCTTCTAAAAGAAACTAATACAAAACAAATATATAATATATTTAAAATTATTTCTCCATCGAATTGATGGACTAGTTACATACTACTATATTGTCATAAATTTAAAAATATTTTCATATAAACTAAAGTCGTTTATGTAATTTGTCATCACAGTAAGACAATCTCGGAAAAATGTGTTAAGCCGTTTACATTTTATTCAGTATTACGAACAAAGAGTGGGTGTATGTTTGAAATGTCAATTTTACATACCAAAATTTAAGGCTTTTAATTAATATTATTACGTAATCATAATAAAATGACTATTGATGAATGTATTAAGCATGTTCTATTGTTCTCACTAATTATGTTTTTTAAACAAGAATAAAAAGTATATCAAGACACAAAAAATGTAAATTTGAACGGACACTCCATATCCACAAATTTTGTCAAAACGATTGTTAGTATTAATTTGTGATGTCCAACGCGCTTCAATCAACAATTCTACCGCTCAATTTTTTTTTCCCTTGAATTTCTCAAATTTGTCCCATTGTTTGCTGAAATGTTAATTTTTGCGCCAGTAGTCTTATAATAGGAAAACAAATTTTTTTTGTTTGTACAATTTCATGAAACAGCTTGAAAAATAATAATCAAACATAAATATTTTTATTTACTAATTTTAGATTAAAAAATATATATATATATTGACAACTAAACAACCATAACATTCCTGGAAAGTGCTAAAATTCAACTGAAAGATTCATATTCACCACTTTTCAAAGCTGCATGATTCCCTGTAATCTCAGTAATAAACAACTTGTTTTCTTTCCGAATGTACTCTACTACTCTTCACAGCAAAGAATATTTACTTTGTCAGAACTGACATTAAAAAAATAAATCCAACAACATCAAGACACGAAGTCAATATCAAATAAACTAGTTATAATTTTATTATATCAAACCAAAAGAACAATATAGACTCTGATATTCTGCTACCTAAAGACAGTATCAGACACTACAGTGCCTGAGGAACAACATTGTATTGAAAAAGTAATAACCAACAACATGATCTGAAAACAGGAAAAAGAATATGTAATGAAAGATAGTACTGTGTTTCTTGAGTATTGAATCTACCTCAACTCCCTCCAAGCCACTCCCATATGCATTTTCAGCTTTTTATGCCACAGCAGGCATGTCCTTCAACCACGGGTCGAGTGGCTTGCCGATGGAGTAAACGATGAACCCGATGCTCCTCAGCTTCTCCACATCCACAACGTTCCGGCCATCAAACACGTATGCTGGTTTCTGCATATTGTCGTAAACTTTCTTGAAATCGAGATTCTTGAACTCGTCCCACTCGGTTAGGATGCAAACTCCATGGGCGTCTTTTGTTGCAGAGTACGCGTCCCAGACAACGCTCACTTGTTGCTTGGTGGCCGTTGGGCTCACGGGTTGGAGGTGGCGAGGATGGTCCCAGTCGAACTTCTTCATGGCGAGGTCTCTTTGGATCTGGTCTTCGGTGACCTGAGGGTCGTATATGCTCAGCATTGCCTTGTCTCCTAGCAGTCCTTTGCAGACGTCAATGGCTGGGGTCTCCCTGGTGTCGCCAGTGTCCTTCTTGAAGGCGAATCCCAAGATGGCGATCTTCTTGCCAGAGACTGTGTTGAACATGGAGGACACAACCCGGTTCACAAAACGGGTTTTTTGGTAGTCATTGACCTTGATCACTTGTTTCCAGTAGTTAGCAACCTCTGGAAGGCCATTGCACTCACAGATATAGACCAAGTTCAAGATGTCCTTTTGGAAACAAGACCCGCCAAAACCCACGCTGGCGTTCAAGAACTTTGGCCCAATTCTAGTATCTTTACCAACAGCATGCGACAACTCAGCAACATGAGCACCGGTAGCTTCATAGAGCACCGAAATAGCATTACCAGGCGAGATCCTCTGTGCCAAGAAAGCATTGGCAGCAAGCTTGGAGAGCTCAGCAGACCAAAGATTGGTACATATGATTCGGTCCACGGGAACCCAATGAGAATAAACATCTTTCAAAGCTTGAATAGCCTTTGCACCAGCTGGGGTTTCCCGACCACCAATGAGAACGCGATCGGGACTAAAAAGATCCTCAATTGCAGTTCCTTCAGCCAGAAACTCCGGGTTTGAGAGGATCTGGAAGTTGATTCCTTTACTGTTGTGAGTAAGAATCTTCTCAATTGCCTCAGCTGTTTTCACAGGCACAGTTGATTTCTCAACCACAATTTTGTCAGATTTCGATACATCAGCAATCATACGAGCAGCACTTTCCCAGTAAGTCAAATCAGCAGCCTTGCCGGCTCCAAGACCCTGGGTTTTGGTCGGGGTGTTGACTGAGACAAAGACTATATCAGCCTCGCAAACGTGCCTCTCCACATCAGTACTGAAAAATAGGTTTTTGCCTCTGCACTTCTTCACTATATCCTCGAGACCAGGCTCGTAGATTGGAAGCTGATCACTGTTCCAAGCATTGATGCGAGGAACCGAAATGTCGACCACAGCTACCTCAATTTTGGGGCATTTGAGTGCAATCACAGCCATGGTCGGACCTCCCACGTAACCAGCTCCAATACAGCAAATCTTCACCATTTTTACGAACTAACGCCTACACGTAAGATCAAGTTCAAGTTCAATAAAACAATTTAAGCAAATTCATTTCAAAATACACGAATAAGACAACCATAACATAGGTGAATATCATTTGTTTTCTTCATTATATCACCAATAAACCCGATTTGTGCATAAATTTGAAGAGAGACATCAAACAAAATGTTCCTAAACCACCACATATGTGTACAACAGATTCAAAATTTTGAGAGCAAGATCCAAATCAAAGCATGAGCATTAACAGCAAAAAAACAAGTTTGAGAGAACTATCAGATCCAATCTAACTAGAAACTACAATTAGCAACACCGACACTACACTTCAAATTCACAACTCCAGGAACCAAATCAGATCACTCAAAAGCAATCAAAACCAGAACAGAGCAACCAAGCAAGTAAGCAATTCAGCAAAAAGCTATCAGATCCACAGCAAAAAAAATCCCAACAAACCACAGATCTGTCCAGATTCACTCACCAAACAGAGAACCCATCTCCCAAAACCACACTAACACTAAACCCACAACACCAAACCACAAAAACAACAAAATCAGAGCAAAATAAGCCCTACCCAGATCAGAAAAACACAAACTTGAATTGCCCATTTCAACAAACAAACCGAACATGCAAGCAGCTACTGATCCTCAGTACATGCACACTCATAAACCCATCAGCGAAAACAGTTTAAAATGATAAAAGTACCTCAGAAAATGACGGAAAAGAGAGAGATCTGATCTGAATATCTGATGAAGAATATACGAAGAAGAAGATTGATATTTGAGACAAGGATAGAGAAGAAAACGGAGGAGGAGGTTGTTGTGGCGAGGACTGAGGAGATCTGAGAGCAAATTCAATGAATATATATAGTCATCATCTGGGTCCTAAGATCTAACCACCAAAGATTTCAATTTGTTTTGTACATTCAACACGTTTTCGTTTTCTCGTAACACATCATCATCAATCCCTCTGCCAAACAACAGATTTACAAACTAATTAATTAATTTAATTTTTTATTTGTAAATACAAATAAAATATTATTTTATTCCTTATTTAAAAAAACAATATTATTTCTTAAAAAAACAATATTATTTTATTCCTCCAAGAATTCATTTTATTTTAAATTGTTATCAAATTTGATTTTTGTTTCATTTTGCTCCATCAGTTATGTTATTTTTATTTTGAATTGATCCCGTCTGTAACTGTTCATGTTTTTTGAAGATTCGTTTTACTCAATTGGTAATATATTTGGCTTATTCTTGTGATGGTGTCGTTAAAATTGAATGACCTGAATATTTATAAATATAAAAAAAAAATCATCGATGTGGCAAATATGTGTCATTGAAGTTAGCTAAAGTTTACGAATATGGTCATTTAAAAATAAAATTGTATAATTAGGGGAACAAAATGTGCAAAATTGATATGGTCGCCACATTTCTCAATCGTACAATTTTGTTTCAAATTGATCTCATAAGTAAATTAAGTTAATTTAAGCGTCATGTGGTAGTCGTCACCTCAACAAAAATAAATGAGGAAAAAATTGACAATCAAATAACGTCTTTGTAAATAAGACACGACTTTTCAACAAGTTAGTTAATGTTACTATTATTTATAAATAATTCAAATTGATTTCTTTATGTTTTTACTTTTAGTGCATCAGTTGAAAATACCTTGTAATGGTAGATGAATTCTAGAAGTAGGAAATATAGTTATAATTGTTACGTGCTTTGTGATTATGGGTAAAAGTTATTGGTACATTGTATAAAGATCATGTTGGAGAGAATGACATGCAAAATGACAATTTTTGTGAATGTAAGTTTTGATTTTTTAGTATGAAAATTAATGACACGATGAAATCAAAAGCTATTGACTTAATGAAAAATACAATTCAACAACACAATTAAATGTCAACATCTCAACAAATAAATTTTTTCATGATTTTCGTTATTTAAGTTAACATCTAACCTTTATAAATAAATTATTTGTGACAAACTCTTCTTTGGCGAGCTTTCTCAGCACCAAAACTATTGAATGAATTTTGTTTGTGTGTGGTATACACAATAAAAGTGTTTATGGTTCATTTTTTATACATTTCAAGACCATTTTCTGCTTTACAATTTTGAGATGGGATGAAATATTTATAATTTTGAGTGCAATATTATTGAGTTGACATAATATGTTGAAGTTATTTATATTTGTAGGATGTTTACTTACCTTTATTTTTTTATGACAAATGTGTGACTATTGCCATAATAACTCAGGTACCGTTTGGATTAGCAATTTTGGTTCGGGAATGGGAATGGAGAATGGGAATGGGAATGGGATTCCCATTGATG
>JAYMSZ010003322.1:0-10719 GCA_036897665.1 Pelargonium citronellum | reverse complement strand
AACAAATAAAATTGATGCTAATGAAAGTAAAGTATAGTCTACTAAAAGTGATTAATTGTGTTTTAAAAAATTACAATTATTCATATAATATATTTTTAAATATATAATTTCAGAATAAATGATCATAATCAATCCGGACCGGAAATGGACTGGATCAAAAGTTGCATAAAATGATGAACCGAATCTCCTCGGTCCGGTTCAGGGCATTCTTCCGGTCCGCCCCAATTCATGCCCAGCCCTGTGTACAGGTCAAACCTTACCAAAACAGTAAATATTGTTTTGCCCAAGTTACAACTTTTAGGCCTAAGAAATATAATCAGTTATTGGGCTCAATAGCCCAATCCATGCACATACCCAACCTCTGGGCCAACCACATACTCAACTTAATAGTTAACAATGTGAGTCATTAAAATCTTAGCAGCCTAATTGTGGGTGATAGTCCACAATGAGAATTCATAGTGAAAAAATACAATTAATTTTTTGTATCAATAAATTATAAAAATTTTATTAATTAACTCATGTATTGAGGTGACTTGAACACGAGACCTCACATATAAAACCCAAACCTTAAACCACCTGGCCGATGATAATTGGCCCTCAATTAGATCAAAACAAATACTAAATGCACTAATTCAAAACAGAAGTTAATCCTAAATTGAAACAAAAATTATATCAGGAACCCATAATGGATACTGAGGGAACAAATTTGAATAAAATTAGAATTAGATTCTGACATGAGATATACCAAAAAAAATATTACTTTGTAACATAATTATGAAAGAGAATAAAAAACATGAGCCATGATTTGTTTTCCTAGAATGCATCAAACTAATGGAATTACGATATTTCATTCAAATTTTACTTGTTTCCACTTTTTCCTCGTTTGATGCAAGTTTTTAAGATGTGTCATAGCCTCATTTATGATTATGTTTAGATCATATAACTTTTGACTTAATTTTCTTACTCTCATTCTAAAATCTTTACCGACTCTAAGTAACAAATTTCATGCAATCTTAGTCTCATTATAATCGTGTTATGGGTTTAAAAATGAATATTTTCTTTAATAGCCTATTAAAACTAAGAGTATAATCGAGTGAAATTAATTTGTATTTGTTAGCACTCGAAAAGTTTTAACTTGAAAAAAACTGATTCGAATTAAAAAATGCCTATAGTTAAATATAGGTTTGATATGGACTCAAGATGAAAATATAAAAATAGTACTTGGCTTGGCTCTATTTGTTTATACTTTTTAAGAAAGATTTAAAAATTCATCAGAACATTATAGTATGTTATGACAAATATAGAGTAAGTTTTAATAACCAAACATTATACAAATAAATAAGAATGTTTACAGTAAATGGTACACGAACATTTGGTCAATATTCAAAATGGTATACCAAATTTTAAAAGTATTAAAATAGGTCATGAAGTTTGATAAACTACCCGATTACATTAACATATAGTTGTTAGTTTTCTTTATATTTTATAATAAATGATAAGAACTTCATAAACGGACAACGTTTAAGTTTCTACCGACTCGCAATATGCTGCGAAGGAGCAACTATTTTTCTATTTACATGCAAAAGACTGACATTAAGTCTACTATTATACAATACTTGCTTAATGTCCGCAATAACTGCTCTACAGTCTGCTCTGCTTATCTCCTCATCTGGATTACTGAGCTGGGTGTCCCGGTTTGGGCGGGATCATCACATCACACGGCTTGCAGTAGGCGGGAACGGCAAAGGTGATCAGTAATCCTATCCAAGCTCCAGGGGCCATCTGTAAGAATGAGTTGCGCATGTCTTGAGGATCCGAGAATAATATCATGAACCGGTTAGGCAAAATGCTCCTCAAAATTACCTAAGCCTGGCCTGCACTCCCGCTGCTTAGAACCGCCTGTGGCACACATAATTAGTTAAAAATGACATATATTATTATGTGTGTTCACTAATTAGTACAATGAGTGTATTTGTAATTTGAAACTAAATAAAAAACTATCTTTCCTCTTTTTGGGAACTGGGAAGTCTATAAATGATACATAGGTATTGAATATGCAAATAAAGATAGGTCTCATCACTAATAACATGTTAATCACATAATCAGAGAGAAAATTTCTAGTTTAAGTGATTGAAAGTTTGAAAACTTCAAGATTCGTGATAATTATATATAAAAAAACGTTAAAGTAATATGATAGTTATGTATAATTACCTCTAAAAGTATATCTTTAATGTTTTAAAAAAAAATCAAATCAAACAAATGTTTAGAGAATGTGGTGTACTAGTTTTAATTTACTTGAACATTTGTGAAACATTTTGAAGTGGATTGGTCCATACAGAAGTTATTTAATAACCAGGTAACATCCAAATACATAGCAGCATATCATGTGAACATTACAAATAAAAATCAGACAAACTCTGATGGCTTAAATTGATATATATCCAGATTCAAGATCAACAGAAAATGAAGTTCATGCCTGTAATATATAAAACAATTAACTTGGAAAAAAAAAAAAGGAAGTCAAATTTGCATATTACCTTTATTTGGAATTGGGTGATAACTTTTGAGCTCTTTCTTTGATGATTCCAATAAGCTTTGGAAAAGGATATATATTTAGCTAAAGAAAATGATAATTTACGCTAAAACATGTTAAAGCAAACCTGATTAGCCTATAGCTATGCAACTCTTAAATAATAACCTTCACAAGATCTTTATATATCTTACAAAAGCTTCATAAGAATACAAATTGTTTAGAGCAATAGGCCAATAATTAGTGACACATGCACAAAGCAAAGAAAACACTAAAAAAGATCTGATGCCATACTCTTCAACTAAACAATTCTTTCATCAGAAACAGAATGCACAAGATCCAGACTCCATGAACAAATCAATAAACCATGCACCAATAAGCAAAAGCAATTAGCAACTGTATTATTATAGCTAGCTAGGGTTGCAGAGGTTGATCAAGCTGGCCTAGTGTAGCAATTTTAAATTCGTAAAGGAAACAAATTGGTGTGACGAAACCATGAGGTTATCAAACACTAACCAAAGTTCAAAATTTATAATATAATCAGATCTTCTTAGCTAGCTAGGCACTGCAACCCTAATTGTTAAGTCGGATCATGAAACGTGGACATACACTGTCTGCTAGCTCATTCTATACATAATTATTATTTCAAGCAAAGTTAAATCTAGATTAAGAAACACTAAGACTATTTACAGATTATAGGGGGTGCTGCAACAAGGGTGGGGTGATGGTGGGTGCCTTGGAGGGGACCACATTGGCTACTTTCTAGGTGTACATTCTGGTTTATATGGTTTCTCTATTCCACAAAACCATTTTTTTTGTGGCCAAATCCAAACTTGAATAGTACACTATGAAATCACAGTAGAGGCTGTCATGATATGTATGAAGCTCAAAGTAGAAAGCATTGTTTCTATTTTGAGCTTGCTTTGATAACTAGATTACACAAATACAAAACTAATTTGTAACTATGCAAATCACTTTGCTTATTGGGTCTTGATATTTCAATCATCATCACCAATATGACCAATTCATATATTTGTGTGTGACTGTGAGTGTGTTTTGCATTGTACCTGGCCTGTCAAGATTTTGTTTGTTGTATCTCTCAAGAAACCTACTCAGGCAGTACCTCCAGACAACCTGCACAAAACCTCAAAGCACATTATGGGATATAATATATACTAGTACAAACCATTAGCATATATATTCATTCATGTTCTAGTAGGAAAATTTGATTTCTATCACGGATATTTAGAATTTTAAGATAGATTTGGCCTACCGTGAACGTTAAATTAACTTGTTCGTATTAAAATATTTCGTTGAACCACCAAACCACTCAGTATTTAACATGTAATGATGATGACTACGCGTCATCCATGCGATATGTGCATCTTGACACATAACATGTTGCATTCACATTGTACACACACGCGTGCACGCGTACGCACACATATGAAGAGACATCTTTATAAAAGTGAGTAAGCTAAATATCCAGATGAAGTGCAACGTGTCTGCGTTTGGAGGAAGTTGAAGCTCATCAGATTGAAAGAAATGGTTGATCATGAGCAAGATCGTTTGCTGCCTATTGCCAACGTGGGCCGACTCATGAAGAAGATCCTGCCCCCATCTGCAAAGATCTCCAAAGAAGCAAAACAAACAATGCAAGAATGTGCAACAGAGTTCGTTAGTTTTGTAACAGGCGAAGCATCTGACAAGTGTCACAAGGAGAATCGGAAAACTGTGAATGGAGATGACATCTGTTGGGCTCTCAGTGCCCTAGGGTTTGATAACTATGCTGATGCTATAGCAAGGTATTTGTATAAATATAGGGAAGCTGAGAGAGAGAAAGCTAACCAGCAAAATATTAGTACTGGTGAAAGCAAAGATGATGAATCAAATCCTAGAATCCGCCGAGCAGATGGGAAGCAACCTGAAACTTCAACTTCATTAAGGATTTCTGGGCCATCTTGAGTATGATCTTGGTTTTGCCTTCATGTTTATAGTGACACGAAAACATCAATGGTGGTGTTATGATCGATGAATGTCAAGGCATGAAGAGATTTCAGTCTATAGATGGTAAAAGTTTGTATCTGTCTGTTCAATTTATTGTTTTTTCTCTTTTCTATTATTGTAGTTTCCTTTCTTTTCCCCTATTAATTTCCTTATTGTTGGAGGAGAGGAAGTTTTGTTAGTTATGATGAATGAACAGTGGTGTACTTACATGTGTTCTATGAATGATATTTCAGAAGTTTAAAATGGTATACAGGATCTTAATTTTGAAAGACAGCTTTATATATCAGAAGTGTTAAGGTCACTATACAGATCCTATGTTAATTGTCTATGAACTGTAACCACATTGATGACGTATTTACATATACCTAACTGAAACATTTTCCATCGTTTTGATTGACCACTTCTTCATTTTCCTTAAAATATACAGTTCCGTTATTAAACTACTTAAAATTTTCTCCAGAATAATTAGTAACACCTTCATTTCTTAATTATTGCTAATGTTGATCAGTTCCATGAATCAGTTCTTGAAAGTTGAAAAAATATTATTTCCTCTTAATTGTACTCAACACCCTGTAATGATACCTCAACAGGTAACCTTAAACTGAATATATTTGGTCTTAGCATTCTGCAATATCAGCAAATCATGCAAAACTTCTCTTTTCAATTACTGATAACTCAAATTTACATTACTACAAACCGATTCAATAACTAATTTCTCCCACTCATGCCTCAGTAGATGAGAATCCATCTATTTCTGTCATTACTCATCAATCAACAGTATTCGATATTAATCTGATCTATAGATGTAGTGCTAGTATTATTTTAAGCTTCTCCCGACAGCACAAAAAGGGCACAAATCAAACATGCTGCCCTAAAATCATAGTATTTTCAAAATAAGCAAAACACAAATTGAAACTGAATGATCAATTTGTATGAAGGTCATGAGGAATCTTTGCCTTAAAGAGTGAAGCTTAAGTTCTAACCTCAATCACTTGGTCAGTTCATGAGCACATATTTATGATCTCTCATGACTACAATACTAGTCCTTGATCATCTATCCCTTCTGGATTATCCCTATATTGTTAATGGAAAGCTTAGAGTTATCAGCTAAAAACCATTATTCCATGAATCTGGTTTTCTTGTGACCCTAACACATATTCATGTACAGCGAATAGTTAAAGTATTCTAATAAAAATTAGATATGTTCCAGGTTAGGGGTTTGCTTAACCCTAGAATCAGGGACCACTGTTATTGTAGCTTTACATGACATGATTCTCCGTGAAAACCCAATCACATCTCAAGCATGCTTAACTATAATTACTAAATTAATGCAAATGGATTGGGCAATCATCCCTTAAAATAGATGGCTATACTAGCTAAAGCCTTATATAAAATTACAATTTCTGACAGAATTAGGGTTTCAACATGCAGCCTAGGGTTTCTGTTCCAGGGGACCACTTCTCAACTAACATCTCACCAAATAAATGAATGAATTCTAAGGTTCCCTAAGTACAAAAGGTATGGAAGAAACCCTCACAAAGTGTTTCTGCAGAAAGGAAAGTACAGATATGAGAGAACAAAATGCATAATATGAGAGACAAAAGCTGAAATCCTAACTTTTTGATATAACTAGATAGTTCTGCCAATGGAATAACATGTGATAGTTTTCTTGATGGGATGATATTGAAAACCTCAAAACTTTTGGAACAACTACATCAATGCTTCTAATATGCACTGGTTGTCTTGATAGATTGGTTTTAGAAATATACATGTGCTTCTCCCATGGGGGGCTCCGACCATGGAATTGCGGTATCGAACTTCATAATATATGCTCACATATACTGCTTAGCCTGTCGGCGAACGACGAGTAGCACTTTGGCAATGGTGAACCATTATTAAAGGGAACAAATTAACCAGCTTGCAACGCATTTGCTGCACCCATTTTCCAGGACAGAAGTCGTAAGGCTCATGGGCTGTCCATGTGGGTTGCAGTAAGCTAAGCATATGTTACAATGTCAACTGATGTCAATGAGACCTATGACATGTTTCAAAAGCTGCATTGATCTTCTTAAACCCTAGTGTGGTCCATGGAACTTAGGTTTATGTACGTCAGAATACATATTGTACCAAAGTCATGAAGCCATGACAATATGCCTATTCATGCTCAACATGATCCATGAACATCATAGATGGTAGGTCAGGGATCTTAACACGTCAAATACTTAGAAATCAAATCTATTTAAGAAGAAATTTCAGAAGCTATAAGTGTGTGTATGCGTTCTTTGTTCCCCTCATTATATGTTCTAGATATACTAAACTCGGATATCATGAAAGAAAATAATTTTCATCGGTATATATCACCATCATTACTTAGTTTCTTTATAATGACAGAGCATTCCAAGCAGTCTTCTTGCTAATGTGCTGAACACCAGATAACAAAAAACTGTCCAGCATCTTATTAATCTGATAATGAGGACATTGTCCTAAAAAAACCAAGAAGAAACTACTGTCAATACTATTTTATTTCTATTGTTTTTTGTTTTGTTTCTGTTTTTAACACTTACCGTCCTAGGTGGTTAATGAGGGCAAAGGAAAGAGTTTGTTTTCTTTATTTTTGTATTTCAGATAATATATATAATAGTGTAAATCTTCTTAAAAGGGACTGCCCTGTTTACTAGGGGAATGTTATCGGTTATCCTAATTATACTATGGTTTCCAGGTCTGATCTCAAGCACGGATTTGAGAATTTAAAATGTTGAGAATCAGTATGAGAAGAATTCGTAGCTGTTAGATTTTGCTAATGATTGAAGGATTGAGTTAAAGAATTTTAGCATTTGATATAACAAATATTGATTATTTGATCACACTTTGTTTTCTTAACACAAGAAGTAATTATAGTATTATTTAGCACTTCTGCAAGTAAAAAAATATCCCATGCGCACATATATTCACAATTTGTTGTGCTTTTTCTTTACGGGGCAGTTTTGTGCCTTTTTGGCTATTTGTGCCATCTTGTTTAAACAAGATGGGTCAATATAAGGGTACTCCATGTTTCAAGTTAATGAAAGGTCACTGCCAGCTCTAGTTAATTCTTGAGGCATACTGATATTACTTTTCCCTTTCAAACAAATCAAGCTTCAATGCAACAGTGGATTCATAAATATATAAGAGAGGGCCTAAAAGTGTAAAACATGAACTGAGAATCATAAAACAATACCAATTTTCTCCATTCAAGTGGAGATTGGGACGGGGATGGAACTGGAGACGTCCCTCACTAAAGAACTTGAAAGTGGATATACTTTGTAAATTTATGAGTTGCCTACATTTTACTAATTTGTGTTAAATTGGTGTGAAGTTTTAGCTGAGCATAATTTGGTTTCTGATTTGATGAAAACATGAATAGTGGAATATTGTTGCATGTAATTGGCATGGTGGTTCATGAAGAATTTAAAATTTGTTAATTTTGGAGTTCAGTTCATAAAACATCTTTGTGTTTGTAGTTCTCATTAAGTTTGAGACGCATCCATTTTACATGCATGAACTTTCAAATGTATACACAGTCTCATTTTGCCAAACTTACAAATAGATATACATACTTCCAATTTTCTTACAAATATATCAAGTTCATCAACATTAAAAAAATTCGTTAGTGTATGCTAAATTGCTAATATGGCTGTCACCTTTGACTATGTGTTAATTTATAGTAATGTATTTGTTGACCAGTTTTGACTTTAGTTGACCAATCAATAGCCTCTTGCAAGCTCTTAATGATTTTGATAGGTTCAAATAGAAGTTGGCAAAGATAAAGGTTTGTTATTTATTTTACATTGATTTGATTCATGTCCCCATCCCTTGTGTTGCTAAATGCTAAGCTTTATAGTAATTATTTTATTATTATTCCTTTTGCTTATTAAAGTATTTTGACTTGGCTAGTTGATCTTATTTTTACCTCTATTATCTGCAGAGCCTGAGGTGAGGGGTGGATGTGGATCTGGACTCATCAGGCAAGACTCAAGAGCTTGCAAAAGTGAAAATAGAGAGTGCAGCATTATTTTAGTTAGACTTTAAATTGTGTTATATTATTGCAAGAAGTACTTTTGGATAGTTCTGTACTTCTGTTTGTTTTCAAGTAATTCAGGGTTTAAGAGCAGTTTTATGGAAATTCTCCATTATGTAGTTTTTATTCTGTCAATTGAACATAAATTGACACGCCATTATTCACATCAACATATAATGTCAATCAAATCGCAATCATCAACACCAAACAACGGAATAATTTAATTTATATATACGAAATGGAAAGATTATATGTTTCGAAAAGTTGGGTAAGATGGATTTCTTTATACGTTTGATGAAAGTTCACATATAAAAATAGGTGTAGCGTTTAGTTTTGGATCTTTACGTTGGGTTTGTAGGATTAAATAAGTTTTGAGTTTTTGTTTCGTGTTTATGACTTGTATGTTTAGAGTTCAGATACCTGCAAGACTTAATGCTCGATAAACGTAGTGAATATTTTGAGCATGTGATTCGGCTTGCAAGGTGGAAAATAAGTTTAGGGAGCAATGACGTTAAGGATACAAGAATGGAGGCAATTGCTTAATTTACACAGGGTTGGGACGGGTTTGAGTTTCCTAAATACAGGTATCTAAACTCACATGAGGATTCTAACAGGGCTTCTTATTATAGTTTTGATGAGTTAAATGCAAGAGAAACTTAAAATGGGTCAAGCTGATATAACCATAGAAACACACTGGTCAGGAAGGACAGTATCAGTTGAACTTCCTTGAGCTCTCCTGCCCAATTCTGATATCAAGGTTTAAATTGACCTAGCCATATCTGACTCTAAGCTAAGGTTAATGAGCCAAACTTGAGAGAATTTTAATGTTTGGATCAATCAAGCAAGTTTAGTTAGGAACCTGGTCCATTGTTAAGCCTAGCTGGAGCACATCCCCGTGTTCACCTTTTGCAGCCACCCACCCATTCTTGGACTTCAGCTGATTTTTACAAATTCCCAACCATAAAGAATGAGCCAGGAGATAATGAAAGTATGTATAAGAAGAAAAGTTAATAAGAAACTCAGTAAGACCGCGTGACAAAAGCAATGGAATGATGAATCCTAGAAGTTAGTTAGATCATAGATATACTGAAATCTAAACCAAATGTCTAAAAAATATTGAAAACTCCATTGAGTCTATGGGAAGTCTTTACAGTCAGTTCTCCAAGTATGATTGTTCAAGATTGGGGTATACTTTCCAAAGAGACCTATCTATTTCCTTCAAAAGTCAGGGTATGGTTGAATGATTTTGCATCAATATCTCACTATTTGATGAGATTCACAATAATCAATCTAGAAAGAAAATAGCAGAAAAGAAAGCAATACAAAACCATTCAAATAATGAACTTGAAGAATCAAGAGATTTGATTGATAAAAGCTTCCACAAATCCCCAACCATCATCAATATCTGGTCCAACCCAATAACCAGTTATGTGAGTACAAGAACCTACACTGACAGGATAAACATTTTGGCAGATAGGTCTTGACAGAGTAATTGAGTGATGTAGAGAGCTCCGGTTGACAGAAAAAAGGCCTCTGTTGTAGTTGCAGGCGGCAAAAAGTTGGGGTGCTGCAAAAGTAATTCAGAATGTCAGCCCAACAAAGCAAATCACAAAACAGGGTTTTGGACCTTTAATTAAGATGAAAAATACTTTAGGATCAGTTGGTCTTCAGGAGTTTGGGATCTTGGATTCCATTTCAAATTGGTTGTTTCAACTACAACTATAATGTTTGGAGAACTAAAGAATTTTAAATGACAAGGTAAGAGTTGTATTTGAAAGTGCATGTTTTCAATCCTATTGGATTTGAGTCAAATCCAAATCCAAATTATTTGAGCATCCAAATGTTACAGCTGGCTCAAATACAAAATTTCATATGAAATCCAAGAATTCAAACAGAGCATTATGGAAGATAACTTTTCCTATTTCCTGGTGTTTGGTAAAACAAAGAAGTCCACTTCTGAAATAAGTCACCAAGTGAAGCCGATGTGGCACAATAAAATTGTTAATTTGCTTAATTTTGGAATGAATCTAGCTTTTGTTTTGTTATCGGGATTTAGGAAAACAACAATAAGGATAACTTATATATTTTCTTGTCTTAACGATGTAATTTTATATATATATATTTT
>JAYMSZ010003321.1:0-10720 GCA_036897665.1 Pelargonium citronellum | reverse complement strand
GATTGTAAGGTAAATTTAAGGTGGCTCTGGCTTGTCAAGTGTTTGGAGCCATGATTTGGTCTGTGGGTTGATGATGATGATGATAACAACACTTTATTCACTTGACATTAATGTATAAGAAAATGGCCCAAAAGGTAGGAGATGGCGTGCTTAAGGAAATGGAATGGAAGGACTAGTCTCGTCCATCTTCAACATGCTCATTGCTCTCAATGTGTATGATAAAATGTCTCCCACTTCACCAACCTTTACATAAAATTTGTTGCACCATTACAAATAAAGAGTCACTTGCAATACAAGTAATTGAAAAAATAAAGAAGATACAGGAAAAAGAGTTGGTATTATAAATATATGTGGCGAATCATTTGAAGTTGCACATGTTTTGGGCCTGGTAAGTTACGCCAACGCGCCAATTCGGAGGAGCAACGTTAAGAGCTATAATGGTTTGCTGGGTAGTGTAGGAGGTGATCTTGAAGGATAGAGCTTGACCAGTAAGAGTAGAAAATGCTTGATAAGAAGCTCCCCAATTGTGGCTCATGCTAACCCAACCAGTCTTGCTTCCTCTAACCCACATGTTGGCAAGGTCACCTCCTCCTCCCACATTCATCACATACACCAACAACCAATACCCATTTCCTTGGAATTGGAATCTAAGCCCTCCACTCCTTACACATGGAACCCTAAAAAAAACACAATGAATTAAGCACAATTTGAGAAGACCAAGTTATGAATATAGAATAGTATGAACTCTATTTGAGTTGACTTTTGTGTATATTTTAGACCCTAAAACTATAGAATATTTTTCTAACCAAATGACGATAAAAATATATAGAAATAAAATCCGTTGACCCAGTCAAACTCAGTTTGACCGTCGGGTAATACTATGTGAAAGCAATATTAATTCACTAGTCAGACCAACCAAAATGGACCAACGACTGATATGGTGTTCACAATTAGATATAGTACGATCGATTTGTATAATTCTAAAACAGAACCGAGATTTTTCAACAACAGACCGTCAATCGAAGCAATGATCAGTACCTGCGATACGCGACGGGAATGATTCCGGCCTTCCATTGAGCAATCTTCATGAAAGCCGGCTTGGCCATGTCGAAATGAACCCTAGGAGGGTTGCACCACCCACCATTGTTGGAGTCCTCAGACCAATTGGGTGGGCAGAGATTTGTAGCAGTCACTGTGGTGAAGGGAACATTTGTGTAACATGCTTTTGATTCTACACACTTTATTTGAAAACATGTACCACACCCATAACCATTTTCAAATAGTGTTGAGCTCAATGCAACAGTGTCTGTCCCATAACCATGTGAAATCAAGTTTCCATATCCACAGGCTCCTCCTATAAACAAAGAACAAGAAGATAATAATAAAAATTAACAGTTGAGTAGAGAGTTGATGAATTTTCATTGTCTTTTTGTTTTGTGATGGATTGCGAGTTTTGAGTAAGGTGACTTTGAAATCGACTGTTGAGATTTGATGCATATATACACATCGTAAAACTGTCTGATATGAAATTGATAGAAACTACTTTTCATGATATATGTGTGTATTTTCTAATTTCAAGCAACTGGAATTTATGCTATATAATGAACTGATCTTTCGTGAATATGTTTTCACATAAACACGATCATTTATCGTTTTCAAAACAATTGAACAACTAGAAAAACAATCAAGTTGACAAGTTTTACGTACCCATAGTCGCTGAAGCAGACTCGTCGCCATAGAACGTAGCGTGGGCGAGGGACCACCGACTAGGTCGAAAAACCACTGCAAATGCTGGCCTAGACATGATTGCCAGTGACCATACCATCAAGAAGAAGCTCCATAAATGCAAGAAAGAAGCCATGGCTATGAAGTTCTTCAAGCTTTTGTTGTTGTTGTTGAGAAGACACAATACAATGATCATTGACTTATAGGCATTGCCTTTATATAATGTTCAAGCCATGCATGAACCCTAGTTTTTTTAGCAAACGTGACCCTCACTAAGTTATCAACGTACCTCAAATTCAAATATATCCAATTTTATTTTTTATTTTGTTGGTGGAAGTCAAATAAATTAAATATTAAGTTTATTCAAGGTCCAACCAAATAGTACCAACTTTTAGATTAGAGAAGATAATATGGGTACTGAATTCGGGTTTAAGCCGGGTTTTTGGGTTGGAACAATCTAACTCGATACGAGTTTTGTTTTTTCAGTGTGAAATGTGTTGTTTGTCCAATTTGAAAATTGTTTGAGTCTATTTTACCGAAGCCAAACCCACAAAATACAGATCGAGTTTGGATTTCCGCGGGTTCAAGTCGAATTTTTTTTTTGTTAGAAAGACTTAGTTTGAATTCAATAAGAAAGAATACACGTAGATCATATAAAATGTGTAGATTTGTTCAACCCTCCCCAATATCTATTGGATCCGTTTTAGACAACTCGAACCCACAAAATTGAGGTTATAGTTTCGTGCGTCCATGAGGTCATGGCATTTTTTTTTCCTTGGTAAGCCTCAACATGTATATGACTTATAGGGATACATATTTTATGTGTAAGATGTACAAATTTCTCGATTCAGTAAAGTTGATCTAGTCTATTATACGGAAACGACATTCACAAAAAGTGTTGATGTGGTTTCGAGTGCTCGCAGATTCTGATCTAAACTGTGAAATGTAATCTTGATGGAGAAGGATTGGTTGATCAGACGGTTGATACGATGTTTTGGGTGTTTTGTATGCGGTAGGAGAGATAGGGTGCATAGAACCTAGTGTGCATGTATGCACAGGATAATTAAACTCAAATAAACGTGTTCGCACGTTAAGCATTCTGGTCGGTCCGTACGGTCTGCCTAGGATATATTTTTAAAATAAAAATAAAAATAAATAATTTTTTTGAAGTACATTGAATTGTTGAAAATGAATCTCAAAAATATGTTGAGAGTGAAATACGGAATAAAAATTATATTTTTTATTACAACAATATTGATAGGTGAAGTAATAAAAATATGAGTAACCAATAAAAAATATTACCATTTTTTAAGGGATAAAAAATATTACCTTAATTATTTACACTCTTCATAAAGAAATATAAAATTCACCAATTTACTTAGACTTGTTAGATCATATAGTTTTATTTTATTTTATTAGCAACGAGACATATCATACTTAAAGTAACAATGTTTCTCACTTCTCAAAGAGAGCGTCATTCTAAACCCTACCCCATACCGTCGACAAAAAGGCTCGAACTTGAGACCTCAGAGAAAATCCAAAACGGTATTAACAAATTGTGCAAGAAGTGTTGTGGACATTCAAAACAAAAGCTCGACATATTAATGCAAACATCTATGACAGTATCCTTTTCAGACCATGGACATACCAATTATACAACCCAAGCGACGGACACGCAGATGGGTAAGATGGATTCCTCCTATACAGGAGTTTCAAGGTCTTTTTACAAGGAAGAAAGTTGTATTGAATTTTCTATTCGAGATAAAAATACGAGTGATTATAGCAGCAATTAAAGTGGATATAGGCTAATGGCAGAAAAAAGAGTAATGCTATACGCAGTGGCGGAGCCAGCTTGGGAGAACAGGGTAGGCAAATTTTTTTGTTCATTTTATATTTGATTTTTTTTTTTGTTATTAAATTTGAAAATAGCGGCTTTAGGCCAATTTTTTGCGTACTTTGAGACATTTTCCTTCGTAAAAGTCTTTTTAAAAGGTACCCAACATCAGGAGGGTGCATTAAAGAATGTTTTGTTTTTAATTGTGGGCTCAATTTTTGAATTTGAGTGACTAAAGAGGAAACAAACAACATTAACCACCGTCAAGTCAATTTCTTGAAGTTTAAATTGACTAATTTTATTAAATTTAAATATAATAATTATTTTTTTATCCCCTTTGGGATGACGCATAATCAAGACACACATCTTTATATAGGAAGTCGAGGGTTCAATTCTCATTGCATCGGATGGAGTGAGATTTTGGGTCAAAGAGCTACCCCTGTGTAACTCAACTAATAAAAAAAAATCGTTGTAACTTAGAATTTACTGTTAAAAAATTAATTATATTTATTATAAATGTGAAAGATATAATGTAAACTCACATGATATAAAAATAAAAACAATAACACCAAGTGCCAATAAATTTTTTGCCTTAACTTGATGCCTGAATGACAATAAAACAAACAAAAATTGCATAATTAATGCTAAATTGAATTTATTGTCCGGCTTTTTGTTGTTTTATATTAAAACTAAACTAAATTTAGGCATTAATCAATAACTAATTGTTTCATTGTATTAATATATTCAACAATATAACAATTTTATAGCTTTTTATAACTTTGATTTTATGGGCCCATATTGGGATAGGGCCTGCTTAGTTTGTTTGGGAAACATACAAAAAACAAACAAAATAATGCCTCTACGAGGATTTGAACACAGGACGACAGCAACATTGGGCTAGAGCCTTGCCGTTGTGGCAGAGGCACGCCATAGTAAGTTCAGAAATTTTAAACTATATGTACTATATTTTTGAAGCTGGCATACGCCAAGGCCTATGATGGCCTCCCCCTCCCTCCGCCAATGGTTCTACTCTAGCTCGTCGCTGGGTTGGGTATTGATGAAGAACCCGCGAACGGATCAAATGTTCCTTATAAACCCTCTCTTCCCGTCCGACTCAGCTGTGCCTCTCCCTCCCATTTATAACTTGGATCCTACTTTTGTGGGGGGCTGCATTACCAAATCCTCTGATCGGTCCTCTCGTCTATACAGACAATACATCATTGTAGAAGGAACTCACAAATTTTTCTCATATATGTAGGAGAATCCAGTATTGTGTCACTTTGGTGTAGAGAAGTTAATGTTCTTTGATCCCACATTCGCCATGTCTTCAGCTCCCTCGGATCTTAGCTGCACTGTTTTGGTGCAAAATGATGGTCTTATCGGATTCTGGAAGCCAGGGCACAGATGTTGGACCCTAGTGAAGGAACCCGACACATACTATGATGGCCAAAACATAGTGTATTCCGATGCTCATCAATGCTTTTATGTTCTTGATACGGGTGAGTTCTTGGGAGAGAAGGCTAATGTTGAGGGATGGAGATGGGATTCTGAGTGTGATCCTCAGCCTCGAAGAACAAGTCTCGTTGAAGTATCTTCCCCTCGCCCTTATCCGAGAGGTGATATTGAGTGGAAGAGATATGATGAATGTTGTTGCAAATTAAAGCGGCAATACCTTGTGGAGTCCTCTTCTGGGAATCTCCTACTCGTTCAGATGTATTCTATACTTGTGGATGACGAAGATGAGGAGAAGAAAGAAAATACATTTTTCGTTTTTGAACTAAATTTGAAATGCAAAAGTGGGAACATGTTGACTCCTTGGGAGGCTCTTCATTGTTGATGGGTTCTAGGTACGCTATATGCGTTGACGTTGATAATTATCCGAAGCTCAAGTCAAATTGTATTTATTTAGACAAAGGAGTGGTGTTCAACATGGACGATTCTAGCATTCACCCAAACTACTTTACGTGTGATCATCGAGGTCCATTTATATGGTTACTTCCTAATCCTAACTCCTAGTATCAGTTTAACTTAACTAGTTAATTTTAGCTTATCTTTGGAACTTTTTTTTGAAATTTTGCTACTCCCTAGTGCTTATACTTATAATTAAGTTTATGTTTAGATTTTTGTTTATAATTTAGTTTTGTTTTTATGTTGCCAATTCATGTTCTTCTATACTACATTAGTTTGATCACACAATTCTGAGTAGTAGCCTTAATTAGGTGTACTAGCATAGTTCAAATTAATATAATGATCCTGAAATATAAATGTGTATTGCTTTACAAAAAGTATGTGTTTTTGCATTGATCTCTAGCAGAGAAAAGGTTGTTACTTGTTATAGCTAGAAATTATCCATGTAATTTGTTTGTAGTTTGTGATTCTTGGTATGGGCTAGTGTTTGGGGTATGGGATATAATTAGAACTGAAATACTATTTTCTTACCAAGGCAGGGCCAAATGGTTTAAGCGCTTTAGATTCCATTTGCGGTTTTGGGTCTGACTCTTCTTATCAACGCTATGGTTTGGATTTAATTTGGGTTAATAGGGGAGAGCTACAATGTAGTGTAGTTCAACCGATAAAAAGAAAAATACTATTTTCTTAGGATGAAAATAATATTAACCACCTGCAATCTCAAGCATAATTTCAAATGCTTCTACAAAAGAAAAAATATATAGAAAGAAAGCAAGAAGATTTCATTCCACAAACGTTTCTTCAAAGTGAAGTAATGTTCAAAATTTGCTCTTTACATGATTGCACTTTCAAAATTTGTACTAATACCTGATTTAGCACATTTCACCTCTGCATTTCTCAACTCAGTGCAAAAACTTGCACTTGTCTCCATAATTGCATCTTCCCTGAGCATAGTATTTGCATGGTTGTTGTACCGTCTGGCCTGGTCTCTGGAACGGATTCATCGGGTGGAGATTGTTATGTTGAAATTGAAAACTCCTTCCTCGTATCTGATCCGTTTGCTGTTGAGTTGTGGGATAATATTGAGGTGGTCGTTGGCCTTGTCTTTGTGGTGGATTCATCGGAGGAAAATTGTTGAGTTTGTCGTGGGAAAATGGCTGCTGCATTTGATGAAACTGAAAACCCTTTTCTCGTATTTGATCTGTATGCAATTGAGTTGTAGGATAGTATTGGAGTGGTTGTTGTAGAGTCTGGCCTTGTCTCTGCGGTGGATTCATCGGAGGAAAATTGTTGTGCTTGTGGGAAAATGGTTGCTGCATATGATGAGACTGAAAACCCTTTCCTCGTATCTGTTCTGTTTGTAGTTGAGTTGCTACTTTTGAGTGATCAACAGATAAACCCGACTGTTGAGGCTGAATTGCTGACAATCCCGAGTTGACAGAAGTACTCGACTGCTGAGATGCGCTTGCCAAGCCTTTGAAAGAACCTGCCCGCTGATCATGTTGAGGTTGAAATGGCTGAGGCTGCTGCTTTGGTTCCTCTCTCCGGGAGATTCTGAAGTACAAGCACAACTTAACCATATTAAGAAAATGAACACAACTTGTAGTGTTTGGATTAGAATTTTTATTCGGGAATGGAAATGAGATTCTCATTCTTCACGTGTGGATTTTGATTTTGTAATCACAAGAACGGCATCCCATTTTCATTCAACTTTCTAATCCAAACTCTACACAAGTTCATAAGATTATTAATGTAGGATCGACTAAAATCTGATGACACTTGTTTAATTGAAGGTTGAAGAAACAATTTACCTATTTGCCTTCATCGCTTTCCTCATTTCCTTCTGCTCAATTCGTGCATCTCTATTAGACCGTGCAAGAGAGCCTCTGGAATGCTTTTCCATTAGGGTTTTCTGCCTCAGCCCCTCATCTTCCCACCTCTAAAATTGTATTCGTCAATTAGTAAAGTAAACATTACGAGGCCAGTACTTTATTAAAGAAAGACGAGTCTTGTACCATACAAACCTGTCTCAAAGTTTTTAAACGGTAAAGGTTTCGACCTTTAATCAGAAGGGGGTGAAGAGGAGGTAGTGGTTTCTCCCCTTTGCTCCAAAGCACTTCTACCTGAAGAGACAAAAACAACAATACAAAATCTAGTGACTATTCGAGTTTGTGATTTGAATAAGTGTTGCCATGAGCCACCCGACATGAAATTTATGTACCAAACTAGCTCCAAACGGTCGCTTGTTATACACTAAGATAAACACAGTCATTTGAATCATTCACGTTTTAAGAGCCGTTGTAGGCTTCAGAAATTTAGATAGCTTAGCCTTCAAACTTACTGTAAATGTGTGTTGTTGCTTGGCAGCGCCGTAGCTTTCTTTCACAATTCGGCCTGCAACAGTTCTTGTCCCGCATGGAGGACCAGTAGCACTCCTGGATGCCAAATTAAACCTATGAAACCCAATAGATTGCAAAATTAGTGCCAACAATAACAAATTTGACCCACCGAATCGGTTAAGCTTTACAGTATATGAGCGTGCAAATGCACAATTGCACTACTAAACTTTATAACTCATTGAAAAGGGATAGTTGGAAGAGCGTACATTTCGTAAACATTTTGTTCAAACATCACAATGTCACCCATGCATGCGTCACCTGCATAGAACCGAAGCATTACTCACAATGCAAGTGGGGAAGACCAAGTGAATGTGTATTCTTACATGAACTTTTCATACGCAGAATCTTCAAGAAAAAAATGGCATATAAATGTCGACTATCAATCTGTAGGTAAAGTATGATATACAAGTACACAACACATCATCACACTAATATTTGCCCTCGTAAAGAACTCGGAATGCTTAGCTCAGCCCAGATGACATGGCTATTTACATTGAAGATGTCGACTAACTTGTAAATTGTACTCACAAACTCATCTTCATGTTACTTAGTTTACTCCATCCATCATCCAATATGATCAATTGGACATTAGGGTTCAATTGCAACTAACACCGGAATCACAAATTTGAGGTTACATTAATTACAATGAAGTTGATCGATCAATGCTCCTTACAACTCTATCTAGCATGCTAAATTCAACAAGTTCACGAAAATGCTAAAGGTTTGAGAAAGAACCCAAAATGCTTAGCACAAACCTAATGCCAAAGCTATTTGCATTGCAGATGTCAACCAAATATTAAATTGTATTCACAAACTCATCTTCGAGTAACTTGATTAACTTCAACCATTATCCAGTACGAACAAAGAAAATTACAGTTCAATTGCAAGGAACGCCAGAACTACGAAAATGATGCCACATTAATTACAATGAAGTTGAATGATCAACATTTTCAACAAGTTAACGGAAATGCTAAATCTTCAAAATATGATAGAGGGTGTACCTTTACAGTTCAACACAAAGCTGGATGCAGGGTACTTCTTCTCTCCACCACCATGTTGAATCCTATTACACAAACAAATATTACCAACAAGTTCACACAAAGTAACATTTGGATTGAACTTTGGTTGAGGAATCGGACTGAGATTCTCATTGCTCAAACTTGGTTTATGAATTCGGTAACGAGAATGACTCTAAAATGACAATCTCATACCCATTCCAAAAAATTTAATCCAAATGCTACCTAAATCCTCCTCGTGAATTTACTTAAAAAAACATAAACTTACTCCAAATGCTCCTTAATCCGCTCAATGAGCACACTCTTATTCCCTGTGAGCCTCAACCCATTTTTCCTCAGATAAACCTTACATTGCTCCAATTTCAGTTTCTCTACCTGCCCAGCTGTCACCAACCCAAAAAAATCAAACTTTTTGCACAAACCCAGTAAATAATCATATTTGGGGTTTGTTTGGCTGCTGAGAAAATAAAGGGTTTCAAAAAATCAAAATTTTCTAGACTAACCTTCAATGAGTTTTTGGACTACCTCAAAGCTTTTCTCATCTTTCTCATCAAGCTTGGGCACAGAAACATCTTCTTCATCTGGATCTGACCCAATATCCAGATCAATCCTGCAAATGAAACAGTACCCAAATAAATTAAAACCCTAAACAGCAAAATGGGCATAAACTTGTGGAATCAAACACTAACACTGATTTCGATTTCTTGTTGATTGAGAGCCGAGAGAGCTTGGAAGAAGTATCTTCAAGAACAGAGTAACTCGGATCATTCTCCGAATCATCGGAATTGTAGTCAGAATCCGACCCTTCGTCTTCTTCTTCCTCTTCGTCAATCTGATATTCTCTGAAATCGTTTTGCTTACTGATCGCCATTGATGCTTTAGCTTCCAAGGTTTGGAGTTTCGAATGGAATTGGCCCTCAATTTATGCTATATATTCGTGAGCTAAATTTTGAAAATTTGGCCGTTGATTTTCGAATCATTTTATATTTGGAGATAATATTGATTTTTTTTTTGACCTTTTGGGTAATAATTAATTTTTGGAATTAAAAGAAAAAGAAAATAATAGAAAAACATTTTTTGGGTAGAAAATTACTCTAAACACATTGGGCTCACAAAGGTGTAAAAAAATGGAGCCTTTATTTTTTTATAACAAATTGGGCCTTTGTTAATTGTGTAGATTAGCTCAAAATTAACAAATAGGGCATAATTAAGAGCCTCAAGTGAGATCATGGTACCAGTTCATAACAAAATCATAGTTGAAGATTAAAATGGAACATTTTCCTAAAACAAATAGTTCAAAAATATAAATTACTTAAGTGTATTTTTTTTTGAAGGGGAATGTAATTTCATTAATTAAAGCATTCAGTACATATCATAACGAAACATAAACCAAATCTAAATCCAAAAAAAAAAAGTAAACCAAATAGAAAAAGAAATAAACTATAACCATCTCACATAACCAAAAACCACGTAAGCAAACATAGTCAAGACGTCATAATCACTAAAACCAGAGGCACTTGGAAAACCCTCCCCTCCGGTTTGACTGATGCCTGCAGCATCCACCATGACAACTCTCCCTTAACTTGTTGAACCAGTGACCTTCTTATCCGAACTAACCGCGAGTTGGTCATCCCACGACAGCCCTCAGCCATCCTGATCATGGACCTTGGCGAACCTGAGATGAGTTCAATGTCACTGAAAGCCAAACCAAAGGCAGTGGCACTGAAAGCCTCCCCTTCCATCTGAATCATTGAGTCATTCTTCCGACTCGAACTCCACTGAGACGTAAACAATCGGCTCCACCTCCTGACCGGGGAAAACAACCCCCCCTCAACACC
>JAYMSZ010003320.1:0-10722 GCA_036897665.1 Pelargonium citronellum | reverse complement strand
TACAGATCATGGTGTACTGTGGGAGTGGTTCTTCTTGGTATGCCAAACTGTTTTCAATTCACAAAATCCACACTTTGTTGCTTGTCAAATTGACTGTAGAATGTTCTATCCTAGTCCAGGTGAGCTTCTATATTGCTAATATTCTTTTCCTGATTTTCTTGAGCAACATCTTAGTTCAATTGTTATGTATTTTGTCTTTAACAGAAGACACTATCTATTTTGAAAATGCATATTTTTTTTCCTATAAGCCCATGAAATTGGTAGCATGACATTTCCTAGTTGATACTTCGTTCAGTGGTGTTTTGTCATTTGCAGCGGTACATTTATATCCTATGTTCTATACATATCTTATAGAATGGTTAGTCAAAATGACATAGGAGCTAAGGACATGGTTGTCTGTTTCAAGGAAGCTTTAACATGACCTGTTGGATGCTCAAGGTTAGTAGTTGGCCTAATAGAACCATAACCCATGAGATGTGATATCCAGCACAGGCACTTCACTCTTGGTGAAACTGTTTTTCCTAGTGAAACTGCACAATTTATTAGGATTCTTTATTGACATGTGGAGATGTTACACCTGCAATTCTATGAAAGCAATGCACACTGTTGTGGGTTTTGGGGGTGAGCTTTAAGCAATGATGCCTTTACTGTATGGAATATGTTTGATTAAAATGAGCTGTTTGTATTTACTCGTTCACGTGAGCGTCTGGCTATTGTATTTGAGGTTGTCATTATTGTTAACTTAACTTGAGCACTGTAAAACCTATGTGACCTTTCCAAATAGTTTGTGGCTTTAATTGTGTGTGTATGTAATATACACTTAAGGAATGGTTGTAGTGTTATTGATTAGATATTTTTCACTGTTTTCTCATTATTTATGACATTTTCAGCAAGCTTCCTATGTGTTCAAGTTATTTAATTATCTAATTATTATTAAATCGACATTTTGTTCATTTGCCGGTCCATGTAGGCTCATCAAGATATTGTAAGGCGGTTAGTCGAACTTATTGGAATTACATCCATTATGGAGGTTAGTTGTTGGTAATCCTTCTTTTTTGGGCGTCTCCTTTTAAAGTTAACATTTTTTTTTAGACTGGTTAAAGTCAACATTTTGATTGTATGATTTGTATCTAATTGCAACTATGTGCTCATTGTAGCATGTACATGTGGCGCCATTTC
The DNA here is from genome assembly GCA_036897665.1 of Pelargonium citronellum. Taxonomy (NCBI): domain Eukaryota; kingdom Viridiplantae; phylum Streptophyta; class Magnoliopsida; order Geraniales; family Geraniaceae; genus Pelargonium; species Pelargonium citronellum. The sequence goes on along the minus strand of JAYMSZ010003320.1, from coordinate 9,543 downwards.
CTTTCTGTTACATGTTTATTTAGAATGCAAATAATTTATGCTATGATGGTTAAATTGTCCCTTTTTCCCTGATTGGAGGTTATATGAAAAGGATAGTCATATAAACTTCTAATTCTCACCCTCTTTTCTTTAAAGAGAAAACCCTTCGGTTCTAAGTTTATTAATTATGTCTGGCTAGGGATTGTACTGATGAAGCATCAATTTAGATGTGGGACACAATTTGTGACATGATTGATACACACAATTCGTTATTTTGAATGAAAAACATAGGTCAAGCTATGTGAATTCTTTAAATAAAATTTTATATTTTAGATGTAATAAACTATGTGAACTTGTAGTTTCTAATCGCATGAAAGTTAAATTTGACAACACACATGTCAATCAAAATCCAAGTTGTCTTTATCTCTAACTAAACACAATAAAAATTGTAATCAATTCCATTTTCGACATGCTAAATCATTAGTACTTAACAAAACCATTATCAATATAAGTTTAAGTTTAACTATCAAATTAGGGTGCGTTTAGAAACTTGGATTTGATTTAAAATTCATCATTTGAAATTTGAGATTTGGAATGTTGTATTTCAAACACAAATATAATGTTTGGAAAACCATAGAATTTCACATGACAAGGTAAGAGTTGTCATTAGAATTCCATGTTGCAGGCATGTTTTGAATGCTATTGGATTTGAGCCAATTCCAAATCCAAATGCTTTGAGTATCCAAACATGGAATTAAGTTATTTTCATTCTATTTATTATTTGTATTTTTTGTTCCCAATTATGGAGTCAGACTGTATCCGAGTATCCGACACACGAATCTGACATATTCGTCCCTCTGAATTGGTGTTCCATAGGACTTTATAATAGGGGCAAGTTATTTATGATTGCATTGTTCCTTGTTGAATAGGTACTAATACGTCTGGTTGGCGCTGATGAACATCTGTATTCAAACTATGTTGAAGCAATGCGGTGGATAGAAGACACTGACGTGCTGGAGATGATTGTGGACAAGTTCAGCTCTTCTGTAAGTTGCATCAATTGTGGATGAATTTTGATATACGTGTACTTTGAACTGTAAGCCATGTCGCTGACCATCTGAGGTGGTGTCTAGTTATCTTATCTAATAAGAACATCTTTTTGGTGCTTTATTATATTATATTTTATGTTTTTGTAAAAACATGTTAGAACTCATAGGTGTACTAAATGATAACTTCATCTGGTGTATACCATAATTGACAAGTTTGCCATCCTTAGTCATGCTTTAATTTACATGTACTTAACTGAGGAGTAATATTATTGAAATTTTCATGTACTTGTTGAACCGAAGTAGTATTAGCAAAGCATTCATTCATCATGAAATTTACAGGATTCTCCTGAGGTGCATGCTAATGCTGCTGAAACGCTTTGTGCTATAACTCGATTTGCTCCCCCCAAGCTTGCTGCTAAAATCTCCAGTCCCAGGTATGCACTTATTTCTCATTTATGTTTCTTGGAATTCTCTTTAAGAATGAAGATTCTGCTTTAGGTCCTGTACTGCTTTTTCATTGCTCATTCATTTTGTTCTTTTCCTGCAGTTTTATCGCTAGATTATTTCGTCATGCTTTGGAAGATTCCAGACCAAAATCTGTCCTGGTTAACTCATTGTCTATATGCATATCTCTGTTAGACCCTAAGCGTCTAACTGTGGGTATATATCATACATACCATCGCCAACTTACCCATGCACCTAAAAATGCTGCTAACCCTGAGACAGTGGAAGGCATGCTGGAGAGCTTAGGTAAATCTACTTTTCTCAGTTTCTGCTTTGGAATAGTTATTACCCATTACAACATCCCAAGCTCATTGTTACCCTCCTGTTACTTGAATAGTTTCTCCTCACTTGCTGGTAAGCGGTCTGAAATTTTAAAATGATAACATCTTCTATGCCTTTCTCACTAATAGATGACTGGTGATATCCTTTGCAGACTTCTGATCTTGTGAATTGGTCTTTTGTTTTACTGATTATTGCATAGTTACTTTTCGACATTTCTCTGTCATGAAGCACTCTTGTATCTCGTTTATTACCTGAATTATAACTATTTTCTTGATCTTCGTGATTTTGGAATTTAGTTCCTTGGTTAATTCCTACAGTTAATCTTATTTATGTTAGTCCTGGCTTTTTACTAAGCACTGTATGAATTGAAACTGGGCTTTAATCATGTTTCTGTTTTGCAGGTAATTTACTGAAGCTGTTAGATGTATCCAATTCAGAAACTGTCTTACTAACTACATATGGAAAGTTGCAGCCTCCTCTTGGAAAACATCGTTTGAAGGTATACTTGTTATATAATTCGTGTTTGAATATTATTAGATTGATAACCTGTTTAAGGATGGTTTGAAAAGAATATGCAGTAAGAAAACAAGGAGCTTAAATTTATAAACAAAATAAATCATTTTATCTTTTGGGTAATGACTCAGACTAAATTATCCTTGCAGTTGTAGCTCATTTCATTAACATTTATATTCTACCAAATACCATCATTAATTCTCAAGTTCGAGCCTCCTTGTCGACGGTATGAGGTGGGATTTGTGGGGTGGGGTTTAGGGTGACGCTCCCAAAGGGAGTGAGAAACATTGTTACTTCGAGTACGATGTCCCGTTGCTTATCAAAAATAAAAAACCATCATTAATTCACACAAGAGGTTGGAGAAAGAGTTTGTGTACAGAGTAACCAACATATAAGAGCCACCCATTTAAGATCCCATTTAAGTCCGTATCAGGATTCATCTAGACAGCCAATTATCGTGCCATTAACAACTCTATAGTTAAACTTATTTAGCAAAAGAAAAAGAGAGGCTAAAAGTTGAATTTTGGGTTATGAATTCTCCCATGGGTAGCCATTTTTGGCAAATTCTTTGATGATAATTACAAGGTTGATGATATTCTGATCTGCTAGTTTGGAGGTGGCAAGGTAATGATCTTCTAGTGGTTTTGATCTTGATAAGCAGGAGCTTGCTTAGATTTGACGAGGACCTGTTGAATGTTGCTGGCTTTACTTTATGGACTTTAGGAGTTATAACTGTAGTTCTAGTTATTGGGACATACCAGCTGGATTGTGCTTTTTTCAAAAGTCCTGTTTCTCGTCTACAATTTTGTTTTGTATTTTTTGGTAAGTTGAGTGTTGAGAGAGCGTGAACCTTGAGGAAGGTTAGGTAAGGATAAAATACAAAATTTCAAAAGCTAGACTTGCTTATATTTTAGCATTCTTTGAAATTAGGATGACCTGATTTTATTCTTAAGCCCATATTATTGTTATTTTATTCATTATTATAATTTTTGTATGCTTATGGGCTTTCAAGATCCCCCGACATTGGCAAACACATTTTTAGCTTGTTAGGCATATATAATGGTCAAGCCAGCAAATAAGCCCGACAAAACACCCTTTCAAACTTTTCTGTTCTTTTCTCCTTCTGAGTTGATTTTATTTTACTATGTATTATATTCACTGCTTTCTGATGATTACTGTTGTCATGGAGTGTTTCAGATTGTAGAGTTCATTTCGGTTTTACTGACAGTTGGAAGTGAAGCTGCCGAGAAGGAATTGATATGTCTTGGAGCAGTACAAAGAATTTTAGAATTGTTTTTTGAGTAAGCTTAGATTTCTTGTATTGTATTTTTTACTTGTTCTGTGAGTGAAATTGGTTCTATTTTATTTCAGGCAATTATATCCAAGGCCTTATCCACAGTTTTCATTCTGACTGTAGGTACCCCTACAATAATTTTATGCACCATCATGTAGAAAACATAATATTATCTTGTTTGGAGAGTAAAAATGCTCCTCTTATTGAACATCTTCTTCGCGATTGTAACATTGTTGGGAAGATACTTGAAGCAGAAAAGGGTTCTAATTTAGTGGCTATTCCAAATAAGGTAATGACAAATCAATTTTTTATTTTTATATAAGTTTTTATTTCCTTCCCTTTTTTCTCTTGTGTGTGTTGGGGGGGGATTGAGGAGGAGGGAGGGGATGGGGGGATTTGGTGGTTTCTTCTTCCTTTTATGTCAATTACTTGCGATATTTGAACTGTATAATATCCTCTTGTTATTCCATCCTGCAGCCAACACTGCCTGCTGAGGGTAGATCATCAACACCAAGGATAGGGAATATTGGGCATTTAACACGTATATCTAACAAACTTGTTCATCTGGGAAATTACAACAATGAAATCCAGGCATATCTAAAGGTTTCTTCATTTCTTCTTAATGTCATAATTAATCTGTTACAATACTCAATGTGTGTTGGAACAGTTCATTTGCATATCAAGATTTAAACTAGAGTTTGAGTTGGATGAAGAAAAATGAGGACATCAGTTTGTTATTTTCCTCTTACTTGGAAAATAACAATCGCTTTGAATGTTAAGTTGAAGTCATTGATCAGGCCTCTACGTTTGGATATCTTCATTTTAGTTAATTCAGTTGTGTATCTTTTAATTTTAGCAGTGAACTGACATCTTTTGAAAGTTATTCTTACACCTTATATATTTTTTTCTTATAATCTTTTCCTTTATAGCACATACCAGCTGGACATGGGAATCGAAATGAGTGGGTTCGAATCCAAACATCATCAATGAAAATCTCATTCTCATTCTCCATTCCCATTCCCATTCCCATTCTCATTCTCATTCCCTCGCCTATGAGTAATTTCCCATTCCCAAACCAATAACTCTAATCCAAATGGAGCCTTAATATGTTATCAAAACAATGGTTCTCATCCCTCTTTATTTATTCCTCTGAGAATTGGTTTTCGATCTTTGTAATGACAGGGCAATAATGAATGGACAGATTGGCATGTAAATGTTCTGGCAAAGCGTAATGCGATGGAAAATGTGTACCAGTGGGCCTGTGGGTAGGTTCCGTACTTCCATAGTTATACCTGATGAGTAAACTCACTATTATGATTGATATCTGTGCCCCCTTTTTCTGTGTGTATGGATATGTTGGTTCTTATTGATATTTCAACTACAGTTGGAACTTAGTTGTTAATAACGTCAAATATGCACTGAATTAAATGGGACGTTGTCTACCTATTTGTAGTTAAAGTCATATTGTTTTGAACTTCAATGCTAAAAGACATGTGCATATATAACAGTAGTTTTTGAATTTTGGATTCTAGTATGCAAATTTGTTTCTCTATTTGGCATTTCAGTGTTTCGACTGACTTGATTTTGTTGACTATAGATACACTTCATTAAATTCATGATTGTTGTTTTACCGATTATGTAGTTATGCTGTATCTGTACTAATAATCTGCACTGTCAACTAGTGAGTTACCTCAGTTTTGGTTCCAGGCCTTTATTTTTATTGTTTAGGTCTTAGTCTTCATTTTAGTATCAAATATCAATCTTTGAAACTCTTCATATTAATCTACAAGTTTATTGCCTGTTGATTTTTTCAACTTTCCCTTATAACTTGGGTTATCTATGTAATTCTGCTTACTCATAAACAGCTAGTAAATATGACCCCACCTTTAAAATTGAAAGCCCTTAGTATTTTTCTTCACCATTTATTTAATCAATTGTGACAGGAGGCCAACTGCACTCCAGGACCGAAATAGGGATAGTGACGATGATGATTATCAAGATAGAGATTATGATGTAGCAGCTTTAGCAAATCACTTGAACCAGGCCTTTCGATATGGCATCTACAACAACGATGATATCGATGAGGTACAATTGAAACTTTACATATCTCTAGTTTATTTAGATATGACCCAAAGAAGGCTTATCAGTATAGTAGGATGTGAATATTTATTATAGCAAAGGAATTATACTAGTTAGCTTCTAAAATATTTAGTGGATAATATGAATATACACGCAAATGCTTGGCTATGATTAATTCCTTGGATCACTTAAAAAGATAAAGTGCACAATAGAATCCATGTACAGTAATGATTATGCATATATTTTGTTGTCGAGTTTTATGAAATGACACCTTTGTGCGCTATGTTTATGAAAAATGGAGAAGAAATGGCTGTGGAGCAAATTCTAATGATTATTCAGCTGTAGCACAGCTTATAACTCCTTGCTGTGCCAGATAAATTCATAGCCTTTTTATAAATCACTCTGTTCGATCACGTATTACTCTCATACCTTGCTGAAGGAAAGAACTTGTGCAATTTATAATGCCTAAAAGTATATCTTCATGTACTTGAAAGAATTTGTTGATTCCTCGGTGATGCAACCCAAAATTTCATAAACTTATTCATCCACTTGGAGGCTGACATGTGTACTGACGAAGCTACCTCATATTAAGAAATTCTGAACGAGGAGGCACAAACGAAGAACGTCCAAAACAAACTAAGCTTAGCCGGAGCAAAAAGCTCGCGTCATATGCTCACCCGTGCCTTACCTCGGCCAGTCAGGAAAAGGGCTGAGTGGCACTATCTCGCTGCAACGAAATGAGACAAACGCTGCCACGAGATGATAAATCCACTGTAGCGGATCTCCTGCCTTAAGGTAGCTCGAAGCTTTTGCCTCACTCCCTTTTTCTTCTGCGCCACACCTCAACCAACCAGGAAAAGCACTGCAATGAGATGACCAATCCGCTGCAGGCTGAAGCGGATCACTCAAGTCATGGAAGCCCAAAATCAAACGAAGTTCTGAATAGCCTCGCCTCAACTCAATAAGGCTAGGGTATGCAGCGAAGTGATGGTACTGTAGCGACTTTTGTAGCGCAGCATGATTAACCTGCTCGCCGCCGCTCGTCCATTACTCCCACTTATCCGCTCATGTCAAAGAGGTCATCAAAGGCTTTCCTAGCCTCCCAAAGCTTTGATACCCTCCATGCCTCCTAGCTTCCTCAAGCCCCGAAATTCCTCAAGGCTCTCCAAGGCCTTCCTAATCTCCTATCCTTCACGATGTAGATCAAACATACCCTCTATCTTGAGGTTGGGGTTTTGCCTTTATCCCCTAGGGCATTTAAGATAAATGAAATGTAATACACAAAGCTCTCAAGGATGTTTATTTGCTTAAGGGTTATCTAGTATTTATAGTGTTCAGACATTGATTTATCTAAATGCAAGCTTGTTATCAGTATGCATGCAAATTTCTATCTCTCGGATCTGTATCTGTGTGCTTATATGTTGTCAGTTACCCCTTCTCGCGCTTTGTTACTATAAAAGTAGTGTTGTGCTCTTTGTTATTTGGTATTTTTTTTTAAAGTTTATGTAAGTAGTCTGTGATTATATAATGCTAATTCCTTGATCATGCATTACAGACTCACGACACACTTGAACGAGATGATGAGGTATGTGATTTTCGGTCTTGAATAGAAAGTTATTTTGGCTGAGCATGGGAGGCCCAGCTTCCTGAAAGCTTCATTAGAGGGGGCTTTCTTGTTTTCTTTTGTTTGAGAGAAGCTTCTGCATTATGTTTCCACTGCTTTAAAAATTTAAATTTGCTGACTGATTTGATATTGTCTTTTGATAGTCACATTGCACTTGACCATTGCATCATGTAAACATGTCTTCTATATGTGACAACTGACAAGTAGGTTGATATATGAGTCAGATCAGAACCCAAAGTTGGATACAGTGGGATCCTATTTTGATTTGATGTTCATGCCAAACTAGATTGAATGGGCCAGATTTCGAATCCAACAATTAGGTTGAATGTGGAATTCAGTATTTTCCAATTCGGTTCAAGATTCGATGTTAAATGTTACCATTCATCTGGGCATATACAATTTTTCCATTTCAAGCATAAATTATAGGTCAGACGCGTGCACGCACGCATACAGACTCTCTCTCTCTAAGTGTCTGTTGGAAGATTAATCTCGTAGGCTAGTAGGAATGGATTACTTTGCAGAACTCTTTATATAAGTGATATAGTTTGCATCATTTAACAAATAATTATATCCACATGGCCCATTTATGACACATTTGAGTCCCATCCCTGGGAGAAAGTTGGACGCAGATGGTCAGTAATATGCTGAAATTCTGTTTTACAAATCAATAAAATCTTGGTATTGCATCTTTTGAGTGTCAAGTTTTGCTCTCCAGATCTTTATGCTGTATTACTATTGAAGCTGTAATACTTTGATAATTTTAGGTAGAAGACCCAAAATAGTCCCTGAACTTTCGTGTTTCGACCTAATTTGGTCCTTGTACTTTATTTAACCCATAATAGTGTCTGAACTTTCAAATATTGACCCGATTTGGGTCATGAACTTTTGATATAAGCTGTAAGGGTAAGGACCATTTTGGGTCAATATTTGAAAGTTCAGGGACAAATTGGGTCGAAACATGAAAGTCAGTGACTATTTTGGGTTTGGGTCGAAACACAAAAGTTTAGGGACCAAATTGTGCGTGTGTTTTTGAGTAATAATTTAAGATTCAATTTTGAAGAAAAAAAGTTCGAAGAAATTGATTACTTATATACTAATACCATGGCTATTGTTGAGTTTATATTTCAAACTCTGCATAGGGTTGAGCATTGCCTAACTAACCTGCTCATAAAAGGCTTCATCTACTGACTCTGCAAATTTATTTATCATACCTGTTTGGGTTGGTAGGATTATAACTTATTTGATGGATAATGAAAAGGCTTCTTGCGAAAATGCTTGGCAGGATGTCTACTTTGATGATGAATCTGCTGAAGTTGTTATATCTTCTCTACGATTGGGAGATGACCAGGAAAGGTGAGGCATCTGGCCTTTTTATCTTTATTAATTCTAAAAACTACCGATTAGTCTTACTTTTGTAAAAACAATTTATATCAAATTCCTACTAGATGAGATTAATACAGATCGTCCTAGAGGTACAAATAATTCTGACAGTTCATTAATGATACCCCTTTGAACAATTTTTTTTATCTATCTGTAAATTGTCTACTATTGTGTATGAAATTCATACTATGAATTGTGCAAAACTACCCCTGCAAAAATATATTCGTTAGAAGTATAGATAACTAATCTAGTACTTACAGTTAAATGCTGCCAATAGCTATTTTTATTTACTTATTTATGCTACTCTTATTTCTTACTATAATTGAATTGTGTGTAGACTTGGGATTGTAATGGACATCACACTTTTGTAGTCCTGATGATTATATTAACTTGTACTTTTTAATGGACCTCCAATGCAAATTACTGTTAAAACTCAGTATAACTTTTATTATTCTGAAGGATTTATGGATTTGTCAAATTTTTGTAATGAATTTTCACAATATAAATGAATTGGCAAAGTAAGCACATCAAAGCTGTAATAATAGAAAATCTGTCAAATAATTGGCGAGACTGTATTAGGAACATTGGAAATTGAATGTAAGGTGTTCATGCTCCAAATTTTAAGGCTTGGTGATCAACATCTTGATAAACCAGGGTTGGTGTCTTCAATTTGTTTTCTGGAATGCATATTTAATTTGATTAACTTGTGACACATATGGCCAAATTCTTTTGGGTGGTCGGTTTCTCAAGTGGCCTAAGATCCTCAAAGATTTAATCATTCAAAGTATATGTATCTTCATATTTCTGTTTATACATATATATATATATACATATATATA
>JAYMSZ010003319.1:0-10726 GCA_036897665.1 Pelargonium citronellum | reverse complement strand
CGTTTATTTTTATGATGGGAGTTGTCTTAAGGGCGGTTCATTTGTAGGGGAGCTATTGGGCAGCCAAGGCTGTTAGTTCCTGTTGTGCTGGTCATGTTCTATAACCGCTGGAACGGGTGAGTGATTCTGCTATGCAGATTTTTCGTAGTAGAACAGACAGAAAATCAAGTTAATGGTTTCAGATGTACTAACATCGGTGATACATGAACTGTAAAAATCTTATAAAGTTATGTTCAGCTCAGTTGCTACTCCTTGCTGATTTGAAACTTGACCATCCTTCGTTTTGGTGCAGGATCGCTGTTCCGGAATATGGAATGATGCAGCTTCAATTGATACCAATGCTAGTTGGGTTTTTCACTTACAAGATAGCTACATTTGTTCAAACTATTGAAGAAGCAGTCACTTATGATTCTAAAAAGGACCCAAATTTAAGTTAAACCCTTTTCACCAGCAGGTTTCTTGAATGGCTTCACTTGTTTATTAGGATTCTCAGGGATAGCTTGGAAATGTGGAGCTGTGGATGAGCCAATCCGTTGCTTTCGGGATCTTTCTGTGGACGCAAAGGCTCTGAGTGGGGAAGATATAGAAGTTTTCATATCTTGTATGCATGTATACACTTTGTACCACAAATTCAACATTTGATTTGCCCATTTAAGGAATGAAATTAGTTTACTTCTTGAAATTATTGATGTCTTTCTATATGGTATGATGCTGTGAAGACGCAAGTCACATTCAGCTTTTCTTGAACAAACACTGCAAATTCTTGTACAAGATACATTAGCATTTTATGAGTGCAAACCAAACCTGGATTGGCAAACTATTTATTTACCAATACAATATTGCAATTTATCTTGACAAAACCAGAACTCATATGTGATATGACATAGGATTTTTATTATTGAATTCTCAGTTTAGACTCAAACAGACAACATGCATTTTTTCAGACAATATCTAGGTTTCATTTACATAACATGACAAGACAGTTCACTGACATGGACTTGAGCCGCCTCAGCCGGTGTTTTGCAGGCCAGCAGCAATACCCTTCATGGTCAAAATTAAGGTGTCTTCCAAACCAGGAGCATATTCACTAGTAGGATTAAGCTTCACAAGTTCTGCAGCTGGCTTGCTTGATGAGTTTGTTTCCCTTGACAAGTGTAAGTGTGGCCTTACCTTAACATCGTAGCTGGGATCACGAATCCTCTTCAGAGTGTAGGCTTGGCAGACATTAAGGGTGGTTATGTACGAGTCGCGAAGCTTGAGCCTCTGCTTCAAGTAAGGATCTCCTTCCAGAAGATCTCTATGCGCAGCAACCTATAAGGAGACAAATACTATATCAGCTTTGTGTGTCTCATTTTACTCAGATCCGACGCTTATATCTTGATTTTCTCTTCAACATATAACAGAGAAATTTGCAATTTCAGATCACTCAATATATAGCAACAAATTTACCTGGAGGAGAAGTTGCTTAGTTTCTTCGTAGTTGGCCCTCAAGCGCTCTCCAAATGGTTGCAGTTCTTCTGAAACTAGGAGCTTGTCATACAAAGCAGCAATTCCCGGATTTCCCTTGGCAAACACCATCTCTACTAAGTCTATTGTGACCCTGAAGAAAGGCCATTGATTGTACATCACCTGAAGCATGACAAGATTCTTACTATCCTTCTCAATGACTCTCTTAAATGCCGACCCAAACCCAAGCCACACTGGTAGATGAAACCTTTGTTGAGTCCAAGCAAAGATCCATGGGATTGCACGAAGTGATTCGATACCACCATTTGGCTTCCGTTTTGATGGACGGCTGCCAATGTTCATGCGACCGTACTCCAGCTCTGGGGTTGCCTTCAGTATCCCAAAAGAAACAATATGCACATCAGCATTCAAGATTTGTAATATGATGCATGCAACAAAACTCAATCAATGAATGCAACACATTAATGCCAATAATGAAATACCTTACGCTTATGGCAGAGTTGCACAGAATTTTCAATTTGTTACTATTGTCAGGATGAGTTTTATTGGAAAGATTGAAGTCAGTGGAAAACTTACAAGGCGGAAATATTCAACAAAACGAGGTTCTTGGAAAACTATAGACCGGTACTCCTTTGTAGCAATAACAGCCATCTCATCCATTAGTGCGCGCCATTCAGGCTTTGGTGACACTGGAGGATGCATTCCATGCTCAAGTGTAGCAGCTGTAAACCGCTGGAGTGTTCTAAAGCACAAGTGTTCCTCGCCAAATGATTGCTCAATAACTTCACCCTGAATTGTAACACGAAGTGACCCATTAATTGTGTCAGGGGGCTGAGATAATATAGCCAAATGGGTAGGGCCACCTCCCCTTCCAACTGTTCCTCCGCGACCATGGAACATGGTAAGCTTTACTCCATACTTTTTTGACACCTTTACAAGATCTTCCTGAGCCTTGTATAGCTGCCAACCTGCAGAGAACCGCCCGGCATCTTTTCCTGAATCAGAGTATCCTATCATGACTTCTTGCTTCCCATTGATATGGTTTCTGTACCAATCTATTGAGAAAAGACGAGTCAAAGCAGCAGGAGCAGACTCCAGATCAGCAAGTTTTTCAAACAATGGTACAACCCTTAATGGCGTCTTCACACGACATTCACGTTGTAAAAGTTCCACAGCAAGCACATCAGATGGGGCTGTTGCCATTGAGATTATATAGGCGCCAAAGTTGTCTGGTGGAAGTTCTGAAATAACATGGAATGTGTCCAACACATCTGCAATTTCTTCAGTTTTGGGAAGGTCAGGCCCGAATAGTGGGCGCTTGCCTCTAAGCTCGGATAAGAGCCATTCTTGCCTGCGATCCTCTGACCATTCTCGATATGATCCGATGCCCAAGTGATTTGTGATAGCATCCATGACATCAGTGTGCCTCTCTGATTCTTGCCGGATATCAAGTCTCACTAGTGCAAGCCCAAAGGTAGAAACTTGACGTAAGAAATCAAGAAGGCTTCCATCAGCTATTGCTCGATCACCACAAGAGCAGAGTGACCTGTAACAGAGTTCAAGAGGCTCCAAGAACTACAAGAGAAACAGGGCAATCAGGAGAAGAGAAGGAAAACATCATATAGCAGCATAACTTTCATTGGCACAAAAACATAATTCTTAAACACCCTAAGGATTCATCAACTGTTACTGGACTGACCTGCTCAACATCAGTGAAGGTTGCTTCCTCAGGAATGTCAGAGATCCCATTGGATAATAACTGACGCGCACGTTCACGTGTATTATACAGTTTGTCCCTCACATCACCAAGAATAACTCGATACGGTTCACTATGAGGAATTCGTTTCCAGAACTCTGAATCCACAAAGTTGAATCGCGAAAAAAATATTGAATTATTAAGCAAATTGATAAAGTATTACCAACTAAACGCAACAAAATGGAAGTACTTCTGTGGTGCATCTTTTCTAACCCGTTTCAAATTTCAACACACGGGTAGAAATGTAAGATTCGGCCAACTCAAAAACTTTTGTTTCCATAATATGTTGAAAGAACTCTAAAACGTGAAATTCAAAAGAAATACTAAAATCAAGAGTGCATACCTATGTAATGTTTTGCTTCTTTCTTTGATGATTTAAGTAGATCATTAGCATGAGCGCCAAGTTCATCACTACAGCGCCACATTGACAACTGCCAATGCAAGCATGAAAATCAGTAAAGAAGAATGATAGTAACAGAAATAGCATGTGATCGTAATCCAAAGACTAAACACAGAAGATAAATGACGAGAGAAAGCAGAAAAGTACCTCAAACATAAGATACTCTATCTGGGAAAAGTACAAGTTGGCCGCCATCATTCTAGCCAATAAGCATACATCTCTTGTTACTTCAGGTGTTACCCTGGGGTTCCCTATAGTTCAATTTAAAGCAGATATGCTAAGCAACCAAAGCGAATTCGGGATAATGGAAAACATTCTTGTGTGTGTGTGTGTGAGAGAGAGAGAGAGAGAGAGAGATGTAGGAAACAACTTCCATGAATCTGTTAAAGCAAACACCCAATATTGATGCAAATCATTAATCAAAAAATAGTTCAGCAAATTAATATTAAATAGCTTATCTACTTCCCTTAGAAATTCCATTATGAATCAAGCTGATTCTATGTTTAAGTTTAACCAAATAACATGATCTCTCCTCTATGAAAATCCAAAGGAAAAGAAATAATATATGAAACTTTAGCTATCATACTAACTATCTAGGAATCACAGTAGAGAATTGATTAACAAATACCATCACGATCCCCACCCATCCAAGAAGAGAATTGAATGAGAGGGGCATTGTAGGGAACACGCTCATTAATCCCTATGTTCTTTAAAGCTGTGTCCACACGACGTAAGAACTTTGGTACGCCTTTCCATATTGTTTCATGGAAGTAGCTCATTCCTGCCCTCATCTCATCTTGTGGAGTTGGTGGACTTCGACGGATTTCATCAGTGCGAAATGCAGCTTGAATCTGCAAGGGAAGAAAAACTCACTTCTATAGCAATTCATGGAAAAACATACGATATCATGTAGAAATTGTGTGATGAAGAATATGGAAGAAATGTGAAAGGAAACACAAATGAATTGGAAAGCCAGACTAATGAGAGAATTTCTGGACATTATCATGTGTGGTTTTGTGGTTCAAACTTAGTAGATAATGATGGTTCAACCTTCAAGGCATAACAATTCATGAATTGTCCACCCACTCACAATTCATGCATTTACTATGTGTCATAACAATCAATTAGACTTTACTATACACTATCAAGGAAAACAACAGCTCATTATTAACATCTACATACCTCTCTTTGGAGAGCCTCGTCAAGTTCCTGCTTATCATCAGGAGTTATATCCTTAGCATTCAGCTGAGTCAGATATTGTCGTATCCTGAAAGAAAAATGAAGGTGAAGTTAATTCCTAAGAGTGCAAAACATAAGCTTCAGTAAACTTCTCTAACAACAGGAACTCTTGCATAAAAGTTAGATAATAAAAACACTGTGGTCAGTAGATAACAGACCTAGCATGCTTTTGAAGTAAAGATCGCCGGACGGATTGAGTGGGATGTGCAGTCAAGACCAAATCAACAGTTTGGTTCTTTAATGCATCAAAAACTTCATGCGGGGACTTATTCAATTGAGTGACAAGCCTCTTGAGGGTCTCTTCAATGTCCGATTCAGTGGTTGCCGAATTTTCATCAGCAAAGTCTCCCTTCTTAAGTTTAATCCTTCGTCGGTAAGCAATTTGAACCTCCTCAGCTAAGTTGGCTAAATTAAGCATGTGGGCAAATGATTTGGTGACAACAATTGAATCCCCAGCATCCAAACTTGTCAGCACTTTCCCTAGCTCCTCCAACTTCGAAGGGTCATGGCTCCCTTCATACTCGGCTGAAAGCTCGTAGCAGTCTTGAACCTAGTTCATGACAAACTATATACATTAAAGGCAAATAAACTTGCATGGTTTTTCCAGAACCCTCCATGAAACCAGTGCATGCCAAACATTACAAGGGAACCTCATGAAACTTCACATATAAAAATACTAAACCATATGTTCACTTTCCTGATTTCATGCAAAGAGTAAAAGGCAAAGTGAAGCAATGATTGGTATTTTCTAGGGATTTTAAATGAACAAATTTGAGACATAATTAGACATTACTTTCCTGTACTGATCACTCTGAAATCATCCAAACAGAGAATTAATCACTTGAAAACAAATCGAAATGGAAGATACCCATAAAGCTTATGAGTCAAAACACCACGCAACTCTTTAGATAACTGTGCATGTTTCTCAAAATCAAAACAAACCCAATTGAAATTATGAAAACAAATCAAAATGCAAGATCTCCCTAGAGCTTATGAGTCAAAACACCATGCAACTCATTAGACAACTATGTTTCTCAGAAATCAAAAGAACCCCAATTGAAATTAATTAAACAAAATGAAACCCTTAAGTGGTTTTTGTTGTGTTTGAGTGTGATAACAAACTGGGTAATATTTAAATCAACCAACCAAACAATAACCTAATCAATCTCACTGAAACCAATACAAAATAAAATCCACACAAAATATCATAATGTGCCTCCAATAAATAAACAAAATCCAAATCCTTCACCTGATATAGAAGCTAATTAATAACATGCAATTGAAGATGAGAAAAGCAAATATCAAAAAAATGAAAATCCCATTACCGTTTCCCTGAGTTCCTCCCCATGCAAATCCTGCAAAATGTCCAGAAACCTATCCAGCAAAAGAGCATCGTACTCGACCAATTTGTCATCATCAGACACCTTCCCAGGTGCCAATCGCCTCAATTGAGCATCAATCGAAGCCATCTTCTCCAAGTTCCGTGGAGGAGCAGCCATCTTCTCTTCCTCACTCACTCACACAAAACACACACACTCTCTGCTTCAGCTGCTCTGTTTTACTTCAGCCAAACAAACTATGAGTCGAAATAAGCCAACACCGTGAAGATCAAAATACAGAAACCCAGTTGAGGAAATGAAGATTTCAATCGATTTCAGAATCGTGTTATAGTAGAGAGAAGTGGGTAAGAGAGAAATGGATCTCGTGAACCAACGACTACCCAGAACTGGAAAATGGGTAGCTCATGATCGGTACACGAGAAAGAAGAAAGGAAATTTTTTGAGGCTCAGGTCACGAGAGAGTGTGTGAGAGAGAGGTTGGGTTGCAAAATGAAGCTCCGGTAGCTTGGTATTTATGGACTCTGTTTTGCTTGTTAACCAGTAGCTAGCCACCTTGTAGTAGTGGACTTCATTTTACTTGGCAATTTTAGACTTTTACTTTAATTACCTATTTTAGTTTAACTATCAACACTCACTTACTCACACTTAATTTGAAGTAATTATGTTCCTAAAAAAATTGGTTTGACTATGTTGATCTTCGATTATTTTTGAAATTACAATTGAGGAAAAGAGGAGTGATAGACATGTCATTGAATAGCGGTACAAATGCTCAACATCAATACTCGAGGTTTTAGACTCAAAACACTTCTGAGCATAGATATGTAGCGAGGTTTTGTATTTAAGTGTGTTATACTAATAAAAACATTTATTATATATTTCAACCCTAACATGTGAACTTGTTCTACCTGATAGACTATGTGTCATATCTGATACGTTAACATATTGAGTTAGAAAATATAGCATGATATTGAAGTGTTGTGGTATTTGGGTCAATCACGCACATTGTCTTCATGCACAACTATGACACACATAATGAGGTATCAACTTTATCAACAAAAAAAAATAATGAGGTATCAAATACAGTATCATATCATTAACATGTGACTTTTTTAACGATATATATTGACTTATAACTAAAATTGTGCCGCCTAATTATTTAAACTTTAAAAGCATTATTTATTTAATAATTTGACATTAATGTTATCATTAGGGTTCATGTCCAAATGCAATTTTATATTGTTTAATTATGAAATTAAACTTGGTATGGGATACTATATCAACTAAGGTAGGGAAAAGATTCCAAGAAGAGAAATATGGAATCTGATTTGAATTTATTTATTCATAGTTCCTTGTAAATAAGGTAGATCCCAAGTATATCTCTTCCTTGTGATGGACCTTTTGAGTAATCAAATGATAAAATGTATACTTTTTTATGATTGAGGAAGGGAATACGGCATCTATTTTCACTAATGATAACATTTTGTTTGTAAAGCATATTCTCTTTATCCCAACTCTACGGAGGAAAGCTTATTATTTAAGGATGATAAACTTTCAAATATTTTAAAAATAAATTAATATTATAATTTTAATTAATTTTATATCTCTTATGATAGACATTTTCCTTAAAAATATTGTCATTCTCAATAGTATGACTCAAATGGAACAATTTTAAGAAGCGGTCAAAATCCATCTCTCACATCAAATTTTATCTCTTATAAGCCACTTAAGTTATCTCTTAACAATTGATAGTATGACTTGTTTAAGAAGATAAATAAGCTCAAACTATTTTCGATTTGAACTAAAATCCTCGAACTACTTTCACCTATAAAAGAGTCTAAAATAAGTTATCTCCTTTAATAATCTTTATTGTAAAACTATTACTCATTTGTAAATTGAAAGAGCTTTCATGGATTTGATGCTATATCTAGACAAAAAGAAAACCTCAAAATTGTCCTAAATAAATACAATTCTATTTTTATATATAAATTAAGAAAAAAAGTAGATCACGTGAAAGGGAGGTTGCTAGTTGGTGACATGAATTATGGTTCACATGAAAGGACTAAAACGATGAGAAATTCATTTTGAAGATCCTCTCTTTATTATTGTATTGTTCTTTGTTGTCATCATCCATGTGCCATGTCATATATTACTTATTTTTAGGCAATATATACATATATTTGTGTGGGTCTATAACCTTAAAATAAACAGAGTTAAATATATTTTTTTGGTTTAAGGAACCACTCATATTTTATTAAATATACAAAATAATTAATTATAACATTTTGATCCATTAATTAAAAGCAAATGGGCAAAATTTAGACAACAATGGAGTACAAATTTTTGTTCTCACTTTCCAAATTCATGGTATCACAATGAAGAAGAAGAGACACTGTCCTTACAAACTGGAAAGGACAAATGATTATGGCCTTGTGTTATACTTGTACCTATCTCCTTTAATCATCTTCTTTTTATACAAAACTTTTTAACAATCTGAAAGGCCGATTTTATAAAGAAAATGACAAAGTATATATATATGAATGGATGATACTTCATTTTAGGCATACCCATGAAATTAATTTCAATTTTGGCTCCTCCAACCTTATTTCAGGATCTTTCCCATGTGACTCCCTCCTAGGCCATGACCACCTCCAAATGGGTGGCCGCCCCTACTTGACCCTCCTACACTTTATGAAATATTGTATCTATGCGCACAACATACCGTCAGCAAAAAAAACTTAAATCCGAGATCTCAAAGGAAATTCAAAGTACTTAAACTGCTAGCCCGACTTGACTTGATTACAAATCTATTGAAAGGAGCCAAGCCCATTAAATGTGATAAAAGCAGAAATTTGGAATGAATGAAATCATAATGGGCTTAGCCCATGAACTCATTCAGCCCATAGTTATTGGGCCTCAAGCTCCTTTCAAGTTCAATAAAAAGAATGCCCAGTGCTCCCTTCAAGCCCAATAGCGATCATTCTTTTATGGGAAGCCCAATAGCGATCATAGAGTAGGTTTTCTTGACTCTCTTCTTCTTCTTTTTTTCCTTTCTGGAGTTCAATAAATCTTGATTTATTATTATTCTTTCCTAATTTTCTAGAATTCACCAACTATCATCGAAGCAATTGGCTTAAAGTGTTAGTTCCTCTAGAGATCTCATATTCGAGTATTGGTTGCTAAATCTTCTAAAATTGTAATGAGTTGTGAAATTAGAACAAACGATGTGCAACAATTCCGCAAATGCAATTTATAACTTTTGTTTTTCAAATGCTCACTCCAACAAATTCCGTCAATCACCATCTAAAAACCTATTTTCTTGATTTTTCTTATTCCACACCTTAAATCGCAACTGTTTTGTATCACACCTCGACTAATCTTAATTTGTTTGAACCATCAGTAAGGCGATAAATTTCTCTCTACTAAATCTCAACACATCTTTATTTTTGAAACTCGAACTCTGACCCTTCAAGTTATGAAAATACAACTCTTAACAACTAACTCAAACACTTAGCGAGAACTGCGGGTATCTTTTGTCTATCATGTCACTGCGAAATTACTATTCCAAACTTTTTCCGTACGATAAAACACTGTTGCTAATAGTATCATATATATACTTGTATGTGTAAATTTTCTGAAAACAAACATACAAACAAAAAAAGGCCAGCTAGTCGAAATGGCTCGGAATCTTTAACAGGAAATAAACCAATTGGATGTCATATCATGTAAAGAGAAGAAGAAGGTGTTAGGGTTAGGGTTCTGTGTTCACTGTCAACCAAAAAAAGATTTGTGGGGCAACACACCATATCACCAACTTCTTAATTATTTGCAGCTCCCAGCCAATAAATAAAAAATATTCTCAAAAGCTTCAACAACCCTATATTTATTTTATTTTATTTTTTTGAAATGTTAATAATTTTTAAAAAAAAATAACAACAAAAAGATAAATTGTGCCATTTTGAAAATGACATGTTCACTACAATTCTATTGTCGGTAGGGATGGTGACAATACGCAACAATCCAAAACAGTGCACATTCTATAATTATTTTCATCTGATAATTATTTTTTGTATAATTCATTGTCACTGCTCATTTCCATAGGATCCATATAGAGATCCAACACAAATACAAAATTATGTTTCTCAAAAAATTGGATTCTTTGTACTACTTTTGTAATTTAGCTTTAAACTATAAACTATATATTGCATGGACGATACAGCTCCAAATTAGAACTCAAAAAGATATTTATTACTGTTTTACTTTGTTTTTCAGCTGTTAAAGTATTGGAATTTTTTTATTTAAAACCTTATATTTATGTTCCAGCACATGGCATGTGTAATTTTTTTGAAAGGAAATAACAATGATATTAATTCATAATCAAAGTGCAAGTTACATCCAGAAATTCTAGAGCAACTCAACTGAAATCAGACATAGAGATAGAAACCTGTACTAACCTACAAGCTACTAACTCGCAGATTTCAAACCATAGAGAATCACAAGATCTCGACAATAGCCAATACCCATAAT